>CANXYI011743120.1:0-12996 GCA_948208565.1 Hura crepitans
CCTTGCAGACGTGTTTTGGGTAAATGGATGGTTCGGATTCCATTAGAACTCCGAGGTTAAACGTGTTTGGACCAAAGCAGTACCAAGATGGGTGACCACTTGGGAAGTCCTTCCCTTTGCCCAAGAACAAAACCGTGAAGGGTAGTGGCTCAAAGCAGACAATATCTGCAAGGGGGTGACAGGGGCATTACAGTTGGTATCAGAGCCTGACCCTCCCTAGTACGGTATGACAGTGAGGACGCTGTGTCTTAAGGCGGAGAGGACTACGCTTAGGTGGATAGGGGACCTATCCCATATCGGAATGTAGGCAAGATGATAGTATCCCTTGTAGACGCATTTTGGGTAAATGGGTGGTTCGGATTCCATTGGAACTCCGAGGTTAAACGTGTTTGGACCAGAGTAGTACCAAGCTTGGGAAGTCCTTCCCTTTGCCCAAGAACAAAACCGTGAAGGGCAGTGGCCCAAAGCAGACAATATCTGCAAGGGGGTGACAGGGGCGTTACATGATGTTCTTGTTGAAGAGGAAGAAAGGTTCGAATTGATAAAGGCCAAATTAAAAAGCAAATTAGTTATGGAAGGGTAAAATGAGTTGCCAATTATCCCTATTTATTTTTCTGAGCATGTGTATAAGCTTAATTGTGTTTAATTACTATGAATTGGTTAAATTGATGCTAGGGTTCATAGTTTTGTGTTTTTTAAAATTTAATGACTAAATTACTTATTTATGTTTAATTTATATGATTTTGATTTGCAAAATGCCCTATAATTCATTAGTAATTATTATGGATCAATTTGACATGTTAATTACATGATTTATGGTTAATTGGAAGTGTTTTAGGAAAAAATTATATAAAAATTGCATTTTATAGCTGTTGAACTGTAGGCCTAATAACCTTGACCCTTTCAGCTAGCTTTTGGAGTTTTAAAGAACTCATGGCTATAACCCCTTTCGACCCATAGCTATGACACCTAAATGACATACAACATAATTTTTAAAGGGTTAATTAATTTGTTTTGAAAAGTTGAAAAGGCACTTCACACTAATGTTTGAACTATAATTTAATATGATTAATGACTAAAAACTATATGATTTTGATATAATTTTAAAGGTAAACTTTAAAAGGAAATATGTAACATATATTGCATCAAGTATGTAGGTTCTTTAGCAATAAGCACTTCTAAAGCATACTTTTGTATTATGAGGCATTGATATTCATGAAATGAATGATAACCCATGAGTATTATGTGAATATGTGTGGACCTTACATCTATGTCCAATGTTATTATTATATTACATTGACTTCATATGACTATAAGGCATGTAATTGAGATTGACATATAAGTAAACTTAGTATATGTGAACAAGGACACTATATCTGATATGCTATAAGTGACATTATCTTAAGGCACTTAAGCTAATGTGACTATAAGTGATATACATGTGAATGGCCTTAACAAGGCAAGGTAAATGAGGAAATTAACTTAATAAGATAAATAATAAGCCTATGTATTGTTAGACTTGTATTAGTATTTGGATGGTTTGCATGCTCATACTGATTAGCAGTACTACATTTACTTTTTGTCACCACTAGGATAAACATTCTAGTTAGTGTAAGTACATAAGGTTAGTGACTATTGTATAATCTTTCTATATGGATACAATCACATAAGATCAATTGTTATTATACATACTTTTGTAATATAGGTATAGCCGTTAGGACCATATGGAGCACACTATACAACTATTTGTTAGGCATAAACATGTAAGATTAATGATCACCATGTATAAATGTGTTTGTGGGTACAACCACATAAGTCTAATAGTCACTATATAGCCCATTATCTAGTCTAGTGGGTCTATTCTGTATTGGCCTATTAAATGATAAAATGATTAATGAAGTTAAATATATGAAGTGAAAGAACAAGTTGTAACCATTGATGTAATTGATTATTCCCTACTTAAAAATTATATGAATAACATTCATGTATGCTGACATGGAAAAGGTTGTATGTTTAGTATGTCATGATCACAAATCATTATTAACCTCCTCTAAGGTAAGTGAGGTAAGTCCATGCATTATATATTCAAGTTAGTATGGATATTTGAGATATGTGTGTGTGTGTGTGTGTGTGTGTGTGTATATATTTATATACCTTTAAGATATGTGTTGCGATGTGTATTATATGAGCTTATATGTGCTTTATGTGTTATTTGGTGGCAAACATGGTCAGTTTATATGCCACTGAGCAAGTTTTACTTAATGCAATAGTGTTTTCCTTGCTTAGTATGAACTTTTAGAGTGCAGTGGAGAAAGCATTACAATTGGGGATCAGCAGCTGCATTTCTCATTATCATAGACATTTGTTTATTCTTTATTTGTTTATTCCATTTATAGTTTTTACATAGGATTTTAGTCTAGTTTTATAAAGCCTTATTATATGTTTTATAATAATTGTTCTTTCTTAAACTCTGATAAAAATAAGCCTCATGTGAACATTATGCTAGTGATATGAATATGATAAGTATGATTTATGCTCCGTGTGGGTTTATAGGTGAAGTGTGATCATGTTTAGTTTCTAGTACCCTAGGAACATAATATGGCACTCCTTCATCTGATGACTTTGTTCAGTTGGAGGAAAGGCATCACATGTTGTTGTATTAGAGCCTAGTTAAGGTAGTTCTTACCTATGAAACCTAAGTCCATTATGCATGTATTTGCATGTGTATGACAAGCATTATGCATAATCCATTATATTGCATTACATGCATAAGTTGTAATCCACTAATGTGAATTACTCTTAGCTTGCTATAAACTAAGATGTTGCATAATTCGCACGAAGCTATTAAGGAGGAGGCTAAGAGCTATACTCCTCAAAGCAATTACCTACGTCTACTTTTATACCATCTACACTTCTTACTTATGGTTAATAAGCTATACTACCTGAGTTGATCCAATTATTATGGTAGGTCATAGCTCGTATGGCATAACCCTAGCCTCTAATGGAATCTAGCACCTCAAATGGAATTAAGATGGAATATGGTTAAAAGGCTTCATAAGACTAAGGGTGAGGAGTTTACAGGACTTAAGGCAAATGATTCTGTTGTAGCCTAGTACTGGTTAGAGAAGACAATTAGAATTTTTGAGCAAATGGGCTGCAATAAAAAAGAAAGCCTAATATGTTCTAAGTCCCTTCTTTAAGAAGAGGCATTCAATTGGTGAAAGTCTTTAACCAAAGCAAAACTAGCTGGGATGATCACCTAGCAATTCTTTCAATATAAGTTTTAGAAAAAATACTTTAGTGATTCATATAAAGATGCTAGGTGCAAGGAATTATTGAATCGTAGATAGCGATAGATTATTATCTTCTTATACGAGAAGGAATTCTTGAGGATTGTTAAGTACACGAGGATACATTCCATATAGAGGCTACTAGGTATAAGTGATTCCAAAGAGGAATAAAAACTTACATTAGATCTAGAGTTGCTCCTAGTTAAATTAGAGATTTCTCTCAAGTGGTGTCTAGCTATGGAATTGGAAGATATTAGTGAATAAAACTAGAATAGGAAGTTTAAAGGGCAGTGTAAGAGGAGCTAAGGGTAAGGCAATACCTCCTTAGCCACTAGTAAGAAGCATAAAGGCAGTGTTACATGGGGATCATGTATAAAGAACCCTAATTTTAGTAGAGGCAATCAAGGAGCAACATTAATGGCTAGTGCTATAGGTCAACTGCTGAAAGTGTCACTGCTTAAACTTGTGAGCATTTTGGCAAGTCTTATAAGGGTACTTATCGAAGAATATCGGGAGCATGTTTTGATTATAGATATATGGATCATAGGATTAAAGATTACCCTTAGCTTTAAAAAAGAAATGAGTAGCTAAAGGAAGCCAGGATAACTACTACAATTGGTAAAAGATTTGGTAGATAAGAAAAATAGAAAGGTGTATAGAAGACTACTTCTGACATTATGCAGAAACTGGAGGGACATGCTCCTGCTTGCATTTATGTCATTAGAGCCAAATAAGATAAAGATGGCTTGAATGTGATAGTTGGTACATTTTATATCTTTGACACTCTTGTACATGCATTGGTAGATCTAAAATCTACATATTCTTATATTTGCATTACATTATCATGAAAATGGAACCTAAAAATTGAAATAACAAAACATAAGGTTTTAGTTGTTAATCCTTTGGGCCATAATGTTATAGTGAATAAAATGTATAGGAATTATCATCTTAGCTATCAAAGGTATAAGTTCCTAGTAGATCTTATGGAATTATCCATTGGTGATTTTGATGTAATCTTTGGCATGGATTGTTTATCTAAGCATGTTGTGATAGTATACTCTAAGCTTAAGAGGATAACTCTTAAGACACTTAATAGGCAAAAAGTCACTATTGTGAGGGAAAGATTAGATCTTCATTTTGATATGATATTTGTAATTGCATTAAGAAAGATGATTACAAAAGGATGCTAAGTGTATCTAGCTTGTGTGAGGGATACTAGGAATGTGCTACATGAACTTCATGACATACCCATTGTGAAAGACTTCCAAGATGTTTCCTTGATGAACTATTAGGTTTGCCACTAGACTAAGAAGTTTTGTTTGGCTTTAAGTTTGTATGAGGTGTAATGCTATTGTCTATTACACCTTTTAGAATAGCACTAATAAGTTAAAGGGGCTAAGGATAAAATTGCAAGAGTTAGTAAAAAAGGGTTATATATGTCCTACTGTGTCACTTTAGGGTGTACTAATTTTGTTTATGAAGAAGAAAGATGAATCTATAAGGCTATGTATTCACTATAGAGAGTTGAATAAGCTAACTTAGAAGAATAAGTGCCATCTCCCTAGAATTGATGACTTATTTGATTAGTTTAAGGGAATAAGTGTATTTTCAAATATTATCAATTGAAAGTCAAGGGTGCTAATTTGCATAAGAATTTATTTAGAATAAAATATAGGCATTATGAATTCTTTATGATGCCTTTTAGTTTAACCAATGCACCAGCGACATTTATGGATCTTATGAATGGGGTCCTCCATCCTTATTTTGACTAATTTGTAGTGGTGTTCATAAATGATATTTTGATCTATTCAAAAAACAAGGAAAAGAATGATGAGCACTTGAGATTGGTTTTACAAAAGTGGAGAGAGAAATAATTATATGCTAAATTACGCAAAAGTGAATTTTTGCTTGATATAGTGGCATTTCTAGGCCATATTGTTTTTGTTGATGAAGGTATAAGTAGATCCAAGAAGATAAAAGTATTATTTGAGTGGAAACCACTTAAGAATGCTATAAAGATCAAGAACTTCTTAGGATTGGCAGGAATTTATAAGTAGTTTATGAAAGGTTTCTCTATCATAGCCTCTCCATTAACCAAGTTGTTATAAAAGATTTGTCAAGTCCAAATTATCTAATAAGTGTTAAAAGATTTTATAAAAGCTTAAAGCTATGGCTACAGAAGCTGCAATCCTTACATAACTAGTGTCAGTAAAGAACTATGTGATGTATAGTGATATGTCTCATAGTGGTTTAGGATATGTGCTTATGTAAGAGGGTAAGGTATTGGCCTATGCATCAAGGTAGTTAAAGCCTTATAAAAGGTACTACCTTACTTATGATTTGGAATTAATTGCTATTATCTATGCTTTAAAGATATAGAGACATTATCTATATGCTGAGAGATATTTTATTTTCATGAACCACAAAAGTCTCAAATATCTTCCCACCTAGAATGAACTTAATTTGATACAAAGGCATTATAGAGTTACTCAAGGACTATGACTATACTCAAGGACTATGACTATGTCATTGACTATGATTTATGTAAAGCTAATGTGGAAGCAAATACCTTGAGTAGAAAGTCAATAGCAATTATGATTTCTATAAAAAGCCTCTTCTCTATAAGTTATGTGCTTGTGTCGCACATAAGATATATGTTATGTATGTTCTTTCATGCATAGATCTTAATGCTATGAATGTCTATTTGAAGCTGACACATGATAGAGCTATCTTGGTTGAAATAAAGGTTAAGCTCAGCTGGATCCAATAATTATTTAATGCTTAAGGAATTGATGTGAAGCTGAAAGTGGTTAAAAGGTAAGTCAAAGAGGGGAAGTCAAGTAGTTACAAGCTTAAAGATAGGCAATTATTCTATTAGGGCAGATTATGTATACCTAATAGTTAAAAGCTTAAGAATTTGATCCTATATGAGGCACATAATAGTTCTTATGCCATGTAACTAGGAATCAAAAAAAATGTATCAAGACTAAAAGTCACATTATTGATAGACTGGTATGAAGAGAGATATAGTGAAATATATGACTAAGTGTCTGATGTTTCAGTAGTTGAAAGTAGAGCATTAAGTTTCATCGAGTTCCCTATAGCCTTTAGCAATACCTAAAAGGAAGTGGGATCGGATAATTGTGAATTTTGTGTCTAGTTTACCTTTGATAAAAAAGAAGCATGATACGGTTTTGGCAATTATGGATCAGTTGACTAAGTCAGTTCATTGTTTACCCATTAGAATTGACAATTCCTTAGAAAGTTTGTTTGAGATCTAAATTTAAGAAATAGTCAGGTTACATAGGGTGCCTAAATCTATAGTATCAAATAGAGACCCTAGATTTACCTTTAAATTTTGGAATAAGCTTTATGAAGCAATGGTTACAAGGTTGAGCTTTATTACAGCTTTCCATCCACAGATAAATAGTCAATCCAAAAGGATCATTAGGCCTATGAAAATATGTTGTGTGGATGTACTATCAAGTTTGAAGGAAGTTTAGATAGGTATCTTCCACGATGGAGTTTGCTTACAATAACAATGATCAAGCCATTATTAAAATAGCCCCATATGTATCATTGTATGGTAGAAAATGTGGCATACCTTTATGTTGGACTGAGCTTAGTGAAGATAAATTTATGGGACTAGAAATGATTTGAGATGCTGAGAAAAAGGTCAAAATCATAAAGGACAACTTAAAGATTTCCTCTGATCAATAAAAGTTGTATAATGATCTTAAGATATAAGAAATAGAGTTTGAAGTGGTAGACAAGGTGTTTTTGAAAGTATCTCCTTGGAAAAAAGTTTTTTTGTTTTGGTAGCAAAGGTAAACTTAATCCTAGGTTTATCAATCTATATAATGTGATTGAATGTATAGGTCTAGTTGTTAGATGTATGCCTTAGAGCTTATGTAATAGGGTTATATTCATATGTTTAAACCATGTGAATTAATGTAAAAGGCATTTCTCTTTCTATCATTCAACTTTTATATATTACTTATAATTATTTGCAATGTCTTTAACCATGTTATAAAGTCTCTATTATAAATCACAGTACAAAGGAAATCATAAAGTGTTCATGATGTGAGATTCTTATTGCACGCAAATGTGATATACCAAAATATCCTTAATCATAGTATTAACAAGATAGGAAATTGTTAATACAAATAGATTAGCACATTTTATACTTTTTTATTAGATTAAGTAGTTCTTCCCACAAGCTATAAGCATAGAGATGCTTGCAGTTAACATGTGGATGCTTACTTGGGAAGTAAGTACATCAGAAACCCACCATCACATGGCTACTTAATCCATATAAGTGAAAGTATCTCATCATATCAGTAGTGCAAGTATCCTTAAACTTGACATCACTAACTAATGTAGTGTAACATACTTTGGCTCTAAAGCTTTTACTTTGAATAAAAAGTAAACATAGTGAGGTGCTTAGGTATGGCATGACATATTTGAAGATAGAGTATTAATCAACAAAGGATTCACCACTCTAGATTATAGTGGGGAGTTTATCTCACAATTTTGATGAGTAATCTTTATTAATGAATCTTTGCCCAAAGTAAAAGGCTATGTGTGAAAGGGATTCACAAAGGGCATTTTTGGAATAAAAGTGAAATTATCAAAACAATATGTCTAGGGCTTAAATAAAGACACTTAGTTAAGCTTTGAGTTAACATAAGTCCATACTTTAAACTTGATGGAATAAAAGATGATGAAAGGAGTTTATTTCACTGTAACTATATACAAAAGGGTTAAGTCAAACCATTTGACTTTCTAGCACTTGGATAGTCATGATGAATGTCTAGATGCCTCTCTTGACTTATATACACGTGATATATCAATTAGTGAATTGATATTAATTCAATAAGATTGAATCTATAGAATCCCAGTTGGATTAGGACTCTAATTCATTATATACTACCAAGCTATTTTAGAAACCCATAAGGTCACATACATAAAAGGAGTTTGAGGAAGATCCAATGAGATTGAATGTTATTATCATATGAGATATCATTAAAAGATGAATTAAAAGGAAGAAATAAGCAAATGGGCTTAGGGCCCACTTACAAATGAGAAGTTTAATGGGCGTTGTTAAATCGAAATTCTAATTATTCTTACATCTAATTTTTTTTATGTATTTTAAAAATTTTAAAAGGACTTAAATCAAAGTAATTGTTAATCCAAAATGGGGCTTAGGAGTGCTACATAGGCTTAATGAAAGTGGGGGCCAAAGTAGGTTACATATAAGCCCATTAAAAGGCTTATGCTCATAAGATAAAAAGGGAATTGGTAGGGCCATTTTGGTCCGATATAGGGCTGATTTTGAGTATCAAAAGATAACCTAAAAAGGGTTTATTTAAAGTATAAACAACCCTTATAGCTATAGCCACCATAGGCACATTTTCTGTGGCAGAAATTGCCACATAGAATAATTGAAAACACATAAATTTCTTCTTTTTCCTTCATCTGCTTGAAAATCCTATTAGCACCTATATTTTCAAGTTGCTCTTTTCTATAAACATCTTGTGTGGATTATCTTAGAGGTGTTCACAACCAAGGATACTATGGTTTTGCAACAGCCCAGTGATAAAAGCAAAAGAAAAGGAAAGCTGCATATTGGAATCGCACAGAGAATTTATGGTAAATTCTTATTTGTGATTTGCTCTAATATAAATAATTTTATTTTTCAATTTTTTGATATTCTAAAATATTTTAGGGTCCCATTCATGTTTTATTTCCACTTTTCATGAGTCTATGGAAACCAACAATGGTATTGAGCTTGGTTATTTTGAAACATTAAAAACTATTGCAATTTGTCGATATCTCTTATTAAGCTTTAAACATTTTGGTTTGCATTTTTTGTATGCTTTTTTTAGTTGATTGTCTTTCTATTAATTAGGTATAGATTAAACCTAATTTAAAAATTTTTTATTTATAGTTTCATGAAATTGTGGGATATATATGGTTGGAAATTTCAAAATTGTGTGAATTTGTTGTTCTAGTCAGTTTGATTGTGATATTTGGTTCAATCGATTTTAAAATTTTTCATCTTCACATTATTTTTTCTATGTTTCTAATAGACTGAAATTTAATTATGAAGCTAGTTAATAAAATTAAATTTTATTTTATAATTAAAAAATTACTTGAATATGAAATTTGAGTTTTGATAGCATTATGTGACTAGATTTTTAAATTTTGGTTTAGTCAAATTTTTAAAATTTTCAGCCCAAATTATTTTTTTTAGGTTTCTAAGAGATTGAAATTTAATTTTGTAGTTGATCAATAAAATTAAATTTTATTTGATAATTAAAAAAATTGATTGAACACAATTTTGATTGTTGACAACTTTGAAAATTGACTAAGGTTCTATTGTCTATTTATTTTGATTTTGTTTCATTCGATTCCAAACTATTTAATCATGATTTTAGGATAATTATGAATTTAATTTAAAGGTTTTTAATGTGTGACATCACTTACCTAATATGATTACCAGATTCGAATGAGAGATAACACACAACTATATCTATTTTTTTCCATTTTCTTTAACCATTATTGCTTATGATCAATTCCATTTTTAGAAGCTAATTTAATCTTTAACATTTGAACCTTTTAGACCAATTAAGAACATTCTCAAGTAATTGGAATTCTTGCATTGAAAATTCGATAGCATAATAGCTGATCGGAGACACTATCCAAATAGTAACCTATAGAAAAACACACTTCCATATAAACATGTATACAACTTTTAACTTCGGATCCTTATGATCCTTTTAGTATAATTAACTAATCCAGTCATCATATATTACCAACAAATTCAAAACCATTTCCACTCACATCATCATCACACACATACATATTGACATCATATACATATAATCATCTAGTTTGCAAAACTCACTACCAAACATGTTTAGGCCCCATACCACTACTTACATATGATTGCCATTTATACTATTCTACATTACAATACGGGTTACAAAAGTATACCAAAATGGAAAAGCTTGATCAACTACAATGTAACATTGAGGCAGAGCTGCAACTAACTATCTCCTACCTATGATGTACTAAGCGTAATGCTTAGTGGTGTATTCAATGAAATATATATTAAGAGAATAAACACAACCATTTATAATGTCAAACAACACATACATGCCGTGCAATTTAAGTACAAATACATGCAAATTTTTGGAGTCTTATTATGTAGTTTATCATTTCTTTAATTGTTATGCCAGTCTTGTGTGATTTTTCATTTTACTTTTACCTAGCTACTATGACACCCCCTATCGGATTTTTGAAAAAACCCGATAGGTGATGCATTTCCCTCTAGGTCACCCTTTCTAGAATTGCTCCAAGGGTGAACTCCTTAACACTTATAGACTGTTCTAGAACTTTACTAGGTATTGCTTAGATGTCCAGTATAATCCTCAAACATGTTCATATACAGTTTGACAAACCTAGAAAACCCATTCACAACAACTACAATTTATAGAAAATTGGGTAGCACAACGGCTTCCCGGGTGACATACCAAAATTTTTATCCACTTGTAAAAAACTTTTATAAACAATCATTCCATTTAACCTCCATTTGGACCTTTCTGGTCCCCTAGTCAATATCAGCACACAATAATCATATATCAAAAACACACACTGGGCCTTAGGCCCATAGTTATCAAAACATCAAGCAAACCAGACAAATAAAGCACCTGTTTATATACGCCAAATCCATGTTTTATATAGATAGATAGAGCAACTTCTAAGCAGGCTAACCCATACCTACAGTGTATTACATGAGTGTTATCTAATAGGACAAAAAGGGAAAGACTCTATGTACCTTTCATGAACTGCACTGCTACACAGCACGATCTTCGAGGCCAAATTGCTTATCTTTGTAACCTGACCAAAACACTCGTATGTTAAGTATGAAACTCAGTGGTGAACTTAAAGCATTCAAAGCATGATACATGTATTAGCACACATGCAATGATAATATAACAGTCATAATGCAGTGTGTGACTAATATACCAGGTGATTCATGCCCTTCAGGTGATATGCCATTTTTACCCAAAAATTACCAAAAAATGCCACTATAACAAGTTTAATTAAATTATTCAAGCAATAACCTGCCATTATTTAAAGTTTGGAATTAATTCCATTTAATTTATTAGGCCTAATTAGATAGACTACACCTAAGACACTGGACTAAGAAGGAACTGAAAGTTGTGCAGTGACTTATATTTTGGACCCCGACCGCTGCACTAGCCTAGTCTGATAGCAGGGATTAACTCACTTGAACCTTTCAATACCAAATAAGAGATACCAAAGATCAGTCCATATACCTCCCAATATCTCAAACAAGTCAACCTCCAAATCATATTATGGATAGCGGGGATCAGTTTGTAGACCTCTCAATATCCAAAAATCATAGCTAATCATAGTGGATAGCAGGGATTAGTCCATAGACCTCTTAATATCTAGATAATCATCAACATTGTACTCTTCCAAAGGATAGTAGAGATAAGTTCGTAGACCTCCCAATGCCTATAAAATTACAAAAACCATCTAGCAGCTGCTAATCCCTAAGTTAACCGGTTAACCCATCTAGTGGGTGTTTAACAATGTGCCATCTGACCTTATTTTATGTTCATTTATTTACTGATAATCATATTATAATATTTAAAGATGAAAAACAGATAGTTATAAATTTTATTTAACAGCCAAAATTTGACATAGACAGTTACAGGTCAATTTTAGTCCTATCAGACAGTTTTGGATTAATTTTTCTAAAATATTTTGGGGCACTATCTTAGGCATAATTAAATTCATATTAATTCTAGTATAATCCTTTATTTTAGTATGTTTATATCCATGCTAAAAAATCATTTCAAATATGAGTCCCTAAATTCATTTTACGGGACATTTATTGGTCATTTTTTAGTTTTTCGTTGGCCATTTTAGTCCAAATTATGCCTTTTTCCTATCATCTTTTAGTACCAATTGCACTCAATTCCATACACTTTTCATAGGCCTAAATCCAATCTCAATTTTATCACCTAAATAGCCATAAAAGAGGTTTCCATTTTATTCCACATAACATCACAAAATGCCTTAAAAATTAGGTCTCATTTTCATGCAAAGTTAATACATTCTAAAGCCACTCTTACCCAATTATTCTAAGCCAATTTCAACACCTTTTTCCATGCCATTTCTTAGCCTTAAAAGGTATCTTATTTCCATGCATTTCATGCCTTGTTACTCATGCACATTCACCTAAGTCATGCCATATGGACATTGCACAATTCATGCCAATATGTCATGCTAATCACACACATACACATGTTATGTCATACCTCATTTCTCATGTCATTTTTGCCTTGCACTCTCTCGGTCAATGCCTCTAATTTGCCATACACATACCTTTATCCATATTCAAGCACACATACACACATTTTAACATCACACAAGCATGCTTAGACATGCATAAGCCATTACCATGCGACCTAGGCCATTATACACCATGGACATGCCTTGACCACACTAAGTACACACACTAAGTACACACACACAAGCCTTATTTATCCATTTTATCACCTACACCTATAATGTCATCATTAAGAAGCCAATTACCACACAATTTGCCATGGTAACTCACCATGCACCAAGCCTCTATGCCAAGCAAACCTCTAAGCCACACTAA
>CANXYI011743158.1:0-13376 GCA_948208565.1 Hura crepitans
TGTGCCTCGATAGCTGAATTGTCCAGGTCATTAGGTTTTTTACTTTTGTTTTAGTCTTTTGACTGTATAAGGAATGTACTCATGTGTATAGACAGGGTTATGGGATTGTATATATTTTTTTATTGTATATAGATGAATATATAACTACAAATGAAAAATGCAAATTGATACAATGAAATGTTTGAATGAAAATACATGAATTATGATGAAAATGGGTCTAAGACCCTAGGTTGAATGCTGTTGTAAATTTTATAATTCTTGAGTGTGTTATGATGATGAGATGAGTTATAGAGGACCAGAGGGTCCAGAAGTTGGAAAATGAGTGAATGATCATATAGAAGTGCTTATTTCTTGCAGAAAAAAAAATTTGGATTTTTACTCGGACAACCGTTATGCTGTCCGATTTTGGTAAAAACTTTTCTAACAAAATGAATGGATTTTCAAAAGTATTTTGATTGATATGAAATGTAATTAAAGTGAAAACAAAAAAATTTTAAGAAGCAACATATTAAACTGAAAATTTTAAAAAAGTTAAACGAATAGACCCTTAGGGTGATTTGGGGATGGGTGACCTTAAGGGAAGTCGCACTCTTATCGAGTTTCTCAGGGAATCGGGTAAGGGTATGACAGTTGATCCCTGCTGTCCACCTGTGTTGCTTTGGAGATATGACTTGGGGTATTGAGAGGTCCCACGGGGCTGATCCTTGCTATCCCACTTGCAAATATTGGGAGGTCTATAGGCTAATCCTGACTATCTGCCAGTCCGGTATTGAGAGGTCTACGGACTGATCACTGCTATCGAGCCAGGTAGGTGCAGCTACCGAGGTCCAAAATATGGGCCACTATACAGGATAGATCCCGCTATCCGATGTCTTAAAATGTCGTTTGTTTGTTATGGGCATAAACAACCTTAATTTGTAAACAATGATAGTAACTAAATGTGAATACAAGAAATTGAGACAAAGCATGTATGTAAATGATTGAACTGCTTAATAGGCCATAATTAGCTACTTGCATGATGAGGCACAACAAAGTAAATTAAATAACTGATACCTAATATAGTAAACTTGTATAAACATCATTATAATGGCTATATATGTGTACATATGATCTCATACGGGTGTTTGCATTCATGACATACCTTTATTGTGTCTATTCCACCACTAAGTGTATACTCAGTGTGTCGGTGTTCTGATGTGCAAGCTATGGATGGGATAGAAGTCCAGCTTAAGCGGTGCCAGTGTAGCTGACCCTAAGTTTTTCTTGGTATATTTTTGTACTTTTGTGGTTTTGTTAGTGAGTCACTTATGTATATTGGGTATAGATTAGTTAGTGCTTGTATATGATAAAACTCAGATAGTTGAACTAAATGGTTGTAGAAACTTGACTTTTATGGATGTATGTATATGCTTCTGTTTTGATGTCTATGGGTTTAAGACCCTATGATTGCTGATATTTTAAGGACCAGAAGGGTCTGGGAGATGAGTTGTGGTTTGATAATGTTATAGAAGTGTTTTTCTTACAGGAAATTTTTTGCTTTTTCACCCAGCTAGCCGTTATGCTGCCCAATTTTCTGTAATATGGATAATAGACATAAACGGGAGTTTTATCGGTCTAAAATAAGTAGTAATACAAGGTTAAACAGTAATAAACACTAGATAGTCAAGATAGGTCAAAGTGACATAAGAGTTAAACCAGTGAACCCCAAGAAAATCCAAGGATGGGTGGCCTATGGGAAGTGACACCTTTTGTCTATTTCCTTCGGGAATGGACAGGGGGTGTTGCACAAGGCATACTTATCATAATTTACAACATGTGTATAACATTCATAATATAACAATGGTATATGCAATCAACCTAAGTTTAACACATGTAATTTATAACACAGCCTTATATAGGTTACACTTACAAATCCCCAAGTGATTATTTACACATTCAATTTTGTGATTTAAGTTATATAAATTTTAATCATTTATTGTGTGAATCTAACTATACTTAAAAATCTCATTACTTTAATGACTGTGTAATAATATACTTATTCATTTCGATTACTTATCCCTATCTCATTCAAATTATTCAACCACATGGTTAATGTATTTCATTTGCCTATATAAGTAATATCTATCCCATTTGTAATTGCATATCATAGCATCCCATGTAATTTCATCACTTAATTTTTTAAGATTTCCTATTATATAACATATACGTATAATCATTCTTAATAAGATTCATTCTTTAAATCACTTCTCAATATTACGGTGTTTAATAAGCATTACTCACCTATAATTATAACACCTTTTCAAATTAGTAACTTAAGTCATCATGCACCTGACTACATCTCTTTTAGACTTTAAATTTATATGTACACTTATACTTACACCTCATATACATGTTATCTATAGAATTAGTCAAGTAAAAAGACTAACAATTACATTTTATCAATTCATTAGATATAACATTAAGCCAACTAAGCATTGTGAATTAAAACATAATCATTAAAATTCATTTCACTTTATTGGAATTACCATCAATAAATATTATATTCACTCATGTAATGCCTATTATGATAATGCTAACTGTGTCTTAATTCTTTCTTAAGCAATTATGATCATCTATTTCCTTTAATTTTCCATACTCAATAGACAACATTCCAATATTGGATAATGGGATACCAAGCTATCGAGGCTGGAGCACAGAGGTCTCATTTGGACCCGAAGGTCACATATGTGTAGGGCCCAAAATAGAAATTACGGTGGCTGCTCCTACCTAAAATATCTGGGCTTCTAGGCCATAAAGAGGTACAGATTTACCCTAACAGCTGCTCTACTCTCTAATTGATTAATTAACCTACCTAGACTAGGTTATTTAACTCGTATGGACCATCACCATTCTTTAATTTAGTTTTATATAGTTAAAATTGATTTTTGTTCATTTTTCAATTTATTTGGTCAACAAATGACCAGAGGTAGCTATTATCTTTTAGTCATGATCTTCATATCCATATCATTTTTCATGCATTCTAGATATTATAAGTATTTTACTTCATAACCATATTAGATTAAAGCTTTAGTTTGCATTTACATAGCCACATTGGACATATTTTCTAGTGATTGCTCAAAGCACTCACATATCTCATCATTAGGCTATTCAGCCAACACATGACATCATGCCAATAATGTTTTCATTCTTCATGTAAGTTCGAGTTACTCAATTTCAAGTATTGACTCATGCTTGCCAACTCATTTATCAAACTTGATGTTCTATGTTTATAGTACATAATGCATCTTAAATCTTATTTAGCATCTATCCTATTGCTTTTTATGCCTCTTAATGGTATAAAAGTCTATACATGCATACAATCTCACTCGTAGCATCTTTAAGTTTCTAAAACATATATAACACATAAGCATTTCTCTTATTCCATGTCAAATCCAATTTCATATTATTTATCATTATTATCATTATCCTTTACCTATTATAGTTTAGTCATATGTTTAAGGTGCATCATAAATCACCATTACATACCTTTAGGCTATTTGGCCATGCATCCACCCATAGCCACATTTACTTGCTTATCTCATATACATAGTTACCCCCTATAGTATGTATAAAGATTCTATGATCATATCATAATCCCAATTACACTTAGTTAGATTATCTATACATTATCACACAACCACATCCATATGCATTACATAAATGTAAGATCATATCATGTTTCATTTTAGATAATTATTTATACTTTTCATTTGGCATGCTCAATTAATAACATAAAATACAATTCAAGATCTCCTAACATCTTCTTTTACTACCTTCTTTAATACATGTTTGACATAAGCATATAATTTCACACAAAACATCTTGAACTTATCAAAATCACATGAGTGTCATGCCATAAACCACAATAATCACATTTAAGAATCATTTTAGATTTGACCTAAACCACTAGTTATGCTCTACTTCACTTTCTAGCATTCTTCCATGCTACATGCTTTCCATTAACACCTAAATGCCACATCAAAAGCTTAAGAGCATAATCAATTTAATGATATCATAGGCATGCTTAATCCTAAATTACTCTTCCATAGGATTAATTTCACACTGAAAAGTTCACATGCCCCATTTATATTTTTCTATCATACTAATTCATCACAATACATACATAAGTCAACATTTACATTTTACCACATACACTTCTCACCATTTAGCCATACATAAAACCATATGCATCTTACTTATTTCTTTCAATTATCCTTTAGTTAGGCAGTCATTAATGATTATCCTACCTATAATTTAATCACACACATCCAATCTCATCAATTATACACAATTCATGTATTAACACTTTTTGCATAATACATTTAACACATAGCCACACTTATTGCTTTAATGTCAATGGATACACATATTTGCTTGTTAAAAAATAGACTATGAGCTTCTCAAAAAACCTTCTTTTTCTTCTCTTTCTCTTTGCCTTTGGCTCTTTTTGTCTTCTCTATACAACATAAACCCTTATCAAGCTCAAAAATTCATATAAAATCAAATACATAGCCAAAACTCAAATTGACTTAAGAAACCTTCAATTGACACCTTAAGACATACTGAAAAATTATGAAAACCCAAAAATGAGACTTATATAAAACTTAGTTACTATTTATCAAGCTCTTCAAAATCAAAATTTCATCTAATTGATCCCTCAAACTTGATGTTTAATGCATTAAGAGGCCATAAATCATCAATTTATGGTGTTTAGATAAGGATTTGGATGGATTAAAGAAGAAATAAAACTCAAAAAGCCATAGAAACGGCTCTTGAAGCTAATGTGAGGAGGAAAAGGGGAGTTGGCTACCATGGCTCTCTTCTTTGATCCATTTAACCTTTATAAAGCCAAAATTTAAAGGCCAAGATTTAATTCTAGAAGGATTCAAAGGCTCAAATTAATTAGGCCTAATTTAAGGCCTTTTTATGCTTCCTCAATTAATCCTCCCAATCTATATACCAATTATCATCCCTTATGATCCCAATTAAACATATATAAGATTACCCAAAGGTCCCAAACAAATCGAATACGAAAATCTCAAAAAATTGACTTAAAATGATACTTTTAGTCTTATTTGATTTTTATAAAATTTCCATGAATTTCAAAATTCTAATTCCAATTCCATTGGACTCTGGGAATATTTGAGCCTTATGATGTGGCATTTCTGGGCCCATTTGAGAAAAAATATAATATTTTATGAGTTAGCTTTAACTATGTTACTATTTATAATACACTACGGTAAAAACTTTACTTTTATTTTTAACCATCTTAACGACTTTGTTTTCATGTCAAACTTTGCCCAAAATTATTTCTTAATTAATGCTTTTATCATGTTTGCTTAGTGTAATCCAATTCTCGAGAAATATTATTTATCTCGAAAAGTATTATTCACAGTCACACTCATTATCAGTCATTAACTATCCAAACATTCTTATTTTTATGCCAAATTGCATCCATAGCCTGTTTATAACATGTTCTATTGATCAGTAAGAAAAAGCATTATTCACATCCTGAAAGTCACTATTCATAACCCGAGATTCACTATTTATGCCCTGAAATTTTTGGGCATTACAAAGCTTCCATAAAGGCTTTAGATTTGCTACACTCTTATTAGATACGTTAGAGGTAAGAAAGATCTTTTGTGTTATGATTGGCTTTCCTCACTCTTTTAAGTCTTATGGCAACACTTTTTCTCATAGATAATTTTAGAGACTATTAAAGGTGTATAGTAGCATAATACTTGATATTAATGACCTTATACAAGAAAGTTTTGAGTTTATTTCTGCTCCCTTTAACAAAGTGTTAAGGGATACTTATTGATACAAGAGTTGGTGCCTTTAATACCATTTTTCAACTCCTTTCCACACTAAACAACCATATATTAAAAGCACACTAATGATGACAAGGATCCCAAAATCTATTAGCATAGATCAATAGCACCTACAATATCAAGAAATAAAATTGATGGAGCTAAATAGCCTCTTCGACATTTAAGTTAGTTTTTCTTTTTTAGTAAAAAGAAGGACATTAGAAGTTGAAAAAAAATCTGACTTGACCATCGGAGAGGTTGTTTAGATCCATCAGTCTTATTTTTTGATATTGCAAGCGCTATTAATCTATGCTAGTGGATTTTAGGATCCTTGTCATCATTGGTGCGGTGAGCATAGATCGAACATGCAACCTTTAGAACTAGAGAGATAGTTGGTGGCTATAATCCTATTATCCAGCTATTATAGGAATCTTAACAAAGCAAGTGCCATTACTAGGACACTTAGCAAAATATGCTACTATCATGACACATAGCAAGATAAGTGCTACCTTTTCTTTTTAAAATCCTTAAATTGTTTTAATGCCTCAGTTATTCATGTTGAGGTTGGCATCATGGATGACGCATCACTCTATTAATGTTATTTGACTAAGACATTCCAATTTAGATAATTGTCTTCTTATGCTTGGGCCATTTCTACGTCTTTTTCTTTAAGGCATCTTTCATTGCTTTTAACTACTTTCTCCTATATCTTGTATGTTTTAAACTTGAATCCCAGGCTAAGAATCCTCTATTTTAGTCTCAAAAGAAATTCTACTGCTTTTGATTTTCCTTTTATCATCCCTTAAATTGGAGCATTAACAAAAAGTTTTTTTGACAGCTATGATTACAAAAATTCTTTTATCTCTAAGGCTAACTTTATCTTAACTTGGAACTACTTTTTTGAACATGGATTTAAGGAACTCAATTTGTAATGCTTGGTTAATAATATTTGCTTCTTTATATTTTTTTCATTCAAATCTAAAAAAAAAATATCTATTAACCTTTTGCAATTTAATGAGTTCTCATGCTGGTACAAGATGTTAATCCATATCTGATAAGGATAATAGATTCTATCATCCTTTTTATACTCCATGATTGTACTTAAAATTTAGAAAGACACAATTTTGTATAATTTTACCAAATTTAAATCCTTTACAAGGTAAATCATTACTTTACAATCTTTGAGAGTGATGAACATGCAAAAACATCTTCTACATCCACTTAATGATTTCTGCTAATTCCATTTCTATGAAATGAATACTTTTAGGAACCCAATTTGCACTGAGTCTTAAACTGGTTTTCAGTATAGTTTCCATCTTATGTAGGGGTGCAACATAAAACACTCTTGTAAAGATCAATCTATCGAGCCAACTATCTTTCTCTTGATAGTACACCTTACATCATATGACAGTAGTTGAGTTAATTGCCCATGTAAGCTCTTTCTTTCTGAAACTTGTAGAAGAAATTCTTCTTTTGTTAAGCACAAATTAAGTTGTTCTTTTAAATTTTGGATTTAAAAGACAACTTCATTTGTTTTCTTTGCTATGCATCCTAAGAATTTGGATAAAAAATCTTTAATAGATTCTTTAGCATAGTAACTAAGTCCACAAAACCTTTGTACTTGTTTCTTATCTTCCAATTCATTAGGGAACTGAGTGATCTTTTCCAATATATGACTTTGCAGCTAAATTTTGCCATTAGCAATCTCAATTCTTAAAAATTTTACTCTTTCTTTAAACCATTCTATCTTACTTTCATATAGAATCATACATTTCTTTCGAAAGATAACAATCACTTGTTCAAGGTAACTTATGTGCTCTTTTTCACTTTTACTAAAGATTAACAATTCATCTATATAGACCACGCAAAATTTCTTTTATATATTAAAAGCATTATTCATTTTGTATTGAAATATGCCTAGGGCATTTTTAAATCTAAATGGCATTACTAAACATTCATACATTCCTTGAAGAGTATTGAATGTTGCCAACAGTATTGGACTTTCCTCTATTTTTACCTACTAATAACCACTTTTTAAGTCAAAATTTAGAAAAAATAGAAGGTTGTTTAAGGCTTATCCTATCTATGACATCTCCTGCAGTGAGAATCTTATAACCATCATCTTTTATAGGTTGATTTATATGATGATAGTCTATAATCATTCGTGCTTTTCCTCGCATCTACTCTATATGGTTAATTACTATAACGGCCAGATTAGAATGTGGACTGACACTATCCCTAATTAAACTTTTTTCGAGCAATGTAGGAATTTGTTTATCTAATTCCTCAATAGTCTCATTTGTATATGTTATATTTCTGGCTTTGATGATTTTATTGGGATTCTTTATTTATAATTTGACTATTATACCAATTAAAACCCATAATTTTAGTGGATTATCACTAAAATTATCAGTTAATTTAACTAGGAACTTATCCCACTTTATCCATACTAGCTGGATAATTTTTCTAATTGGCCTTTTTACTGGAATTTGTGTTTGAAAACACAATTCTTCACATTAAGTATTGTTTAAATCTTGCAATTTAAATAAACATTCTACTGATGTTTCACCACACTATGCTCACACTTTAAAATCTAGTTCACAAGGTGTAGAACTACACAATAAGATGTTTTGACATGACAAAATCCAAAATTTAGTTTGAATTCAGGGCTAAAAAGAAATGGGACTTATGTTCCTCTAAGATATATATGAAATTCACACTAATAGATACATGAAATTCGTTTTACTCTAAAAGATAATTTTCTCTTTACCTTTTTAAAAACATACTTCCCAAAATGATATCAACATCAAGTTTTGAAAATGCCAAAATTTTATTAATGATAAACACTTTTTTCCTCCAATGATAACATGTACCTATTATGCCTCATGTGTCATCACATTTACCTTGTCCCTTACCATTCATAGCATTGCTAGTTAGGGTAATGGATGTCATCATTCATTAAGCAATGCATTTGGTCTTGCATTACTAATTATACATCTTGTAACAATTAGTGCATCTAAAGAATAATCATAATAACCAGGGAAAATTTAAATGTAAGTTCAATATATATACTCAAACCTACATTTTTAAGGCTAAAAACCATTTTTTAAGGATACGGGATGGGGGAAACCATTTTTCAAATTTCCTTAAAAGAGATAGAATGTTGTCTAGAGATTTTCTAAATCTATTTCACAACCTCAAGAATGAATGATATTTGCCTCATGGCTCTTACACTTTCTTGACTTCTATTATCATTTGCATAAATAGGTAGACTAAAATCCTTAAAGCCTATTATTGTCCTCTTGCTTTCAGATGATTGACTTTCTTTTCTTCTAGGAGTTGTATCTGGCACTTTTGGTTTTACCCTAGGGTTTTCCTCACTAATTTGCTAGAGATTGATCTTCTAGGAATTTGTTCCATAATTCTCATATTTTTCATTATTTCTTCTAATTGCAAGAATATATTATATCCCTTTTGGGTTATCTATGAAGAACCTATTAGTCTTGAATGCTTTGTTGGTTCTCTAACAGCCTAACTTTTAGGGTAACTTAGTTCCATGAGCTTTATTTCTTTCCTATAAAACTGTCTATAGTTATCCACTCTTTCAAATAGTTCTGTAATTTTAGAAACATTTCTCATCCTTAGATTGGTTATGTTTATTAGCCTAAATACTATCCTAGTATGATACACCAAATACTTGGCCTAGAAATCATTCTATTCATTTTTAATAATTTGATCCTTAAGGTTAATAAATTACCCAAACACCTATCACCCAAAGCCACTAAAAATTTTGGATAAGTTTGATACCAAATTAGACCATTTACAAGGTTTGTTTGTATACTTGATATTAGTTTATCTTTAAACTCTCTCTATCACTTGTCTAAAACTATTGCTATCATAGAACTATCCGTAAGTAAATTGAATAAATGGATCGCTCCTTACGTGGAATAAAGGGATCGCTCCTTACACAAGCCCTATGTGAATATCTGTATACTTATATTTGGATTTGCTAGCTATTTCTCTTATTTTGGCTAAATTGATCAGAGACACATCCATCACTTTCTAGTTTTGTACTAGAAGCTTGAGCTACTGACTCAGGCTGGGAGACATTCACTGAACTTACTATAAATATTGTTAATGTCTACCTTAGGTAGTTTCTATTCTAAGAAACTTTTAAAGGGATCTTCATACTAAAAATATTCTTCCTGTACCAGAGTATTATTTAGAGGGACTAACTCTTCTTGTAGGTAGCTTTAACTTCATTCATCATGAATATTTGAGCTATCCATAAGTCAGATTCATCTATGCTAGTTTTATATTTAAATACTACCTTATATATTAAACTTATTTTAGAGTCCATATTAGATAGGTCTTCCTCATCTATAAGCTTATATATTAGACTCTCATTTTCAAATAAATTTTTCTTAGGTTTTCTTTTTGTTTATTCTTATGAGAACAAGAATTAACCTTATAACCCCTTGAGCCACAAATCCAGCAGCATGAGTAATTGCAAAGGTTTTCCTTTAGGGCATTTTAATTCTCTCCCATATTTTTTGAAGGTCTTTATTTTATCATTTTCTTTAAAGTTGGTCTTTCTTCTAATAAACATAAAAGATTTATCTGTTCTTTTCTTCTCATCTTTTCCTCTTTTCGATATTCTTATTTTTTTGTACCTTTTAATTTTTTTTAAAAGAATATCTAGTTCTCAACTAATTATCATGTCCAAATGGATAAGCAAATCTTCTTAGGATATATTCAATTTGAGAACAACATCTCTTATTTTAAATAAGGAAGGTTTTGCATGTTGTTTTACTAATATCTCCGTACATGCTGTTCTCATAGCATATTTCACCACCTGTATCTTTCTTCCTAAACCATCTACAACTTTTTCTTCATTTAGGAGTAGTTGATAGGTTGCCTACTTCAGGCTATAGTTCTAAAAGCTTACCAAAAAAACATGTATGACATGTAATTTTGAGTTGAAAAATTAAGATTATAATAATAGTTTGGAACTCACATGCATAATTCTCAAAGTAACACATATGATAGATTTATAGTTTCATTAGAGCCATTAGAGATTGCTATTTTTTTTTAGGAATTTTGTTAATAATGAGAACCCACAAAATTCTCTTTTTAGAGCATTTTACTATTACAATTACACCATCTATTAGCAATTCTTTATCTATTTCATCTGTTATTTTGCTATTTTCAACCAATATGGTCCAATATTTTTAGCATTTCCTACCATGCTGGCTTTGTAAAGTTTGTAGAATTGTTTAGGAGTAAAGGTTTTTGATTTTACTGTGAACCTATTCATAGTAGCCTACTCATATATCCTTTCAGATGCTTTTTACACTATATAAATTGAAAAAAGCTGTAGGGTTTATTTTTGGCCTCAATGGATTTTCCTTAGGTATGAATTCTTTTTTCAGATTATAAGGGTAGTAATGTTTATACAAAGCCCTTTTTGTAGTTAGAAGCTCATTAAATGTTCTATCATCCTTTTTGTAGTTAGATGCTCATTAAATGTTCTATCATCTATATGAATTGGAACTTTTTCTCTCAGACCTAAAGACTTTCTAAGGTCTTGAGCCAAATTAGAATTATCCATAATGGTTGCCTTCTTTTTAGGATCTAGTATAAAAAGAAACATTTTTCTTTCTTTATTTCTCCACTATTTTTTCTATATCCTATTTTCTAGACACCTCAAGATTTTCAACATATTTTCTCTTATGCCTACATCAAGCCTTTTATTCATCAACTTTCTTACTTCATATGCTAGAGCTTACCCAGCTTCTGGTGAACTTTCGACACTTGTTATGGCACGGTAATGTTGAAGGAGTTTATTTATCCCATCTCATAAAGTTTTCATTGAAGACAACCTTAACTAATGATTAGAGTTTGAAAAATTTGCATGTCCTTCCATATTGCTATGGGATGTTTTGAAGAATCTTCAAATTCTTTAAGGCCTTTCTACAATTTCAAATGGCTCGGTTTGATGAAATTCACCTAATTTTATGTTGAATTAAAGTTTAAGGGCTAAACTAATATTTCACCTAAAATTCAAAGACAACATGTGCAAACTTTCTATTAGTTTGCATTTTAATTGGTGGCAGCTAGTAACATGCAATTTCTGAATGCTTTTT
Organism: Hura crepitans; assembly: GCA_948208565.1. Lineage (NCBI taxonomy): Eukaryota > Viridiplantae > Streptophyta > Magnoliopsida > Malpighiales > Euphorbiaceae > Hura > Hura crepitans. Next base: position 11,996 of record CANXYI011743158.1, read on the forward strand.
CTAAAGTTGATGGAGTTTTGGGTTATAAAATGAAGTTAAAGGACTATTGGATACAATTTAAGAGTTCAGCTCCTATAGATGAAAATAATTGAATCTTCTTGAAGAAAAATGATGGAAGATCCTAAAATTTCTTGGTTTTTAAGAGTATTTTAGGTACTTCCATAATGTACCATATTCATTCCTTAAATTTCTTTTATTTATATTTGTTCAAATAATTTCTTTTGTTCTAATTTGAATAAATTCCCATCAATCCCTACTAAATTTATTTTTAATTTGCTTCAATTTATTTACATTTTATATTTAAGCACATATAATTTCAATTGATTATGCAATAATTCAATTTCTTTATTTCATATTACAATTATCTAATTATTGATATATTTAACTTTCATAAATCTTAAGTTTTGTAATAATTTGAAATGAATTTTCTATTCATCATCTAATTGTTTAACCTATAATAAATACATCCCCTTTCTATTTTATTTCTTAAGTTTTTGAAAATTACATTACTTAAATTCTTAACCAAATGTTTATCCTTAAAATTCGAATTCCTTTTTGTAATTCTTACTTTAAAACCTTCGTTAAATCCTTCATTAATTTCTAATTCTTTCTTTTCATGAAATCAAATTATTCTTTCGAGGTCCCAATACCCAACTTAAATCCCAGAATTTGTTCCTTTTGAGATCTTAAAAATCTCAGGGTGTTATACTTTTCATATGGAAATTAAAGGAGAAATCTAAATTATGTTATATTATCAATCTCAAATTAATTTAAATATAATTTAATACAAAAATATCAATACTTATATACTATTTAGTAACGTGGAATTCAAAATGTAGAATTCATTTGAAAATGAATTCTATATAGCACTTTAAGAAATCAACAATTATCGAAGGCATTTAGTGAGGACATCCACGATCAAGCAAAATATTAATATATAGCAAGGACTTTGCTATGGAAAGAGTTTTTCCATTCTAAAATTAGTAGGTTTTGAGTATAAGTGATGATTTAGTGATGTAAATATAAGGTTCAACGAAATATGAGGTGCCAAAATATTAGCACCAAATGTAACAACTCGAAAATCCTGACTCTCGTGAATAGTACTTCTCGAGGTGAATAGTACTTCCCGAAACTCGAGTCTCACAAAATGTACCAACAGGTAGAATTAAATATGAGAGCATTTTAAACAAAGTTTGAAGCTTATCCAAAATCGTTTCGATGGTTAAAAATGCTAAATAAGATTTTACGGCAGTGTTATGTGAATAGTGCCGTAGGCAAAGTTGAACCTTTAATAAAATAAAAAGTTGCTTAAAATAATCTAAAAATCTTATGACCTAATACTCAAATATTTCAATTAGTCCATTGGCTTTAGAATCAGATT
>CANXYI011743207.1:0-10033 GCA_948208565.1 Hura crepitans
AATTAGCACATGTTATACTTCTTTATTTGATTAAGTAGAAGTTCTCACAAGTTGTAAGCATAGAGATGCTTGGAGTTGACATATGGATGCTTACTTGGGAAGTAAGTACATTAGGGACCTACCATGAGATCTTCACATGGATACTTAATCTATGTCATTAAAAGTATCTCATCACATCAGCGGTGCAAGTATCCTAAGACTTGAAATCACTAACTATCTTAAATATAAAGTGACATACTTTGACTCTAATGCTTTTACTTTGAATAAGAAGTACACACAACAAGGTGCTTAGGTATGGCATGACATATTTAAGGATAGGGTAGTAATCAACAAAGGATTCACCACCCTAGATTATAGTGGGAAGTTTATCTCATAGTTTTGATGAGTAGTCTTTATTCAAGAATCCTTGGCCAAAGTAAGATCTTATATTTGAATGGGATTCACAAAGAGCATTTTTGAAATAAAGGTGAAATTATTAGAATAATATGTCTACGGTTTAATTAGACATACTTTGTTAAGCTTTGAGTTGACATAGGTCCATACTCCAAACTAGATGGGATAAAAGATAGTGGAAGAAGTTTATTACACCGTAACTATATATGGAAAGGTTAAGTCAAACCACTTGACTTTCTAGCACTTGGGTAGTTATAATGTATGGCTAGATGCCTATCATGACTTGTATACAAGTTATATATTAATTAGTGAATTTATATTGATTCAATAAGATTGAACCTATAGAGTCCCAATTGGACTAGGACTTTAATTCACTGTGTACTGCCAAACTATTTTGAAAGCCTATAGGGTCACACACATAAAAGGAGCTTAAGGAAGAATCAATGGGATTGAATGTTTTAATGATATGAGATATTATTAGAAGATGATTTAAGAAGAAGCAATGAGCAAATGGGATTAGGGCCCACTTGCGAATGAAAAGTTTAGAAAATCATGTTTTTTCGAAAATCAAGGTTTTTGGTCTTGGGCCTTTGTTGAGTTTGAATTTTAATTATTTTTGCTTTTAATTTTTTAAAGACTTTTAAAAGGTCTAAAAGGACTTACATAAGAGTGATATTAATGTAAATAGAGCCCAGCAGTGCCACATAGGATTAATGAAAGTGGGGCCAAAGCAGATTACAAAAAAGCCCATTAAAAGGCTTTTGTGTATAAGATGAAAAAAAGGTCTCAATTGATAGTCCATTCAAGTCTAACTTAGGATAGATTTTAAGCGTTAAAATTTGATCTAAATAGGGTTTATTTATGGTATAAATAAGCCTTATTTCAGAATCCACCATGGGTGCATTTTTTATAGCAGAAATTACTGCATAGAATAATTGAAAATTGTAATGCCTATGACTCGAGGCTTCATGAATAGTAGTTCAAGGCTTAAAAAGTGTGCTTAGAGTGTCGGCTCACCTTCACGATGCCTGAGGTGAGGGACACTATCCAATAAACTTTGAGCGGCTTAAAATGGGTGAAAATGACTTAAATTAAAAATTTATCAGAACCAATAAATTATTTTGAGCTTTAATCTAGTGAGACATAGGCTTAGATTGAGTCGGGTTAGGAATGACCTGAGCTAAGCTCAAAAGGACATGAAAATATCATACATTGAAGGTTTAAAATTGTAACAAGGATAACATAGAAGGTATTTTAATTTTTTTACGTTGTTTTAGAATTTTTGATATTTTAGCAAAATTGTGATTTTTTGAGAATTTTTGCTAGCTTATCTCATAAAAGAATTTGGCAATGAAATTTTGCATGCCTATAAATGATACTATTTGAGGATTTTTAAAATAAATGTGACAATTTTCAGAGGTCAGGGTGAAATTTTAAAATTCCCTAAAGTTTTATCGAGAAATTGAGATTTCCAAAATTTTCGTTTGCTTACTTCTTAAAGGAATTATGCCATAAAATTTTATGGCCATCTAATTAGGCCTAATTGAGGATTTTAAGAGCAAACAAAATAATTTTTTGATGTTTGAGTGATATTTAAAAATTCACCAAAGTTCACAGCCCCTATTTACTAGAAAATCGAGTTTTGTGGAGCTCAAAAGCTGTATACCCTGACTCGAGGCATGCCAGCACTCGCACCAATAGTAGTGATATATGAATCACTTCCTTTAATTGACACCTAGCCCATTATCACCCTCACCCATTTTGTTTTCTTCCTTCTCTTCTCCTTGGCTATCTATATTACTTCCAGCACCTTTTCCATATTTCTATGGTTGTTCTAGCCTGATATTCCTATCTAAGGCCACCAAAAATACCTTAACTTAGGTAGTTATTGAGTCTTAAGGAATTTATCCATCATTAGCAAGTAAAGAATTCAAGGAAAATCAAGAATGAGCAAATGTGCATATATGGGCAACATATAATTTAATATATAGAGTAGATTAGTATTTTTTAGCTTTAACTTTAGTTCTTTGAGGATTCTCCTTCCTAAGTATGCTTATATAACCATAATTTTTAATTAGTGTTATGTATAATTTTGGTGATTTTTCTTGAGCTGGAAATGTGAGGGACATCGAGGAAAGTCTCATGTTTGAAAGGTAAGGGATAGCCTTGCTTTGAAGTTATATGTAAATTTAAGAAATTTCTAGCATGCCTTGGTTTCTTCTAGTGTTAAATTAGTGTAATTGTAGTTTGAACTTCTAAATTATAATAGGTATTATAAGTGTGTGCTTTAGTTGTGATTTGTGTATGTGTGTGTTTATAAGGTTAGACATTAATTTTTATTACATGTGTAGGTTAAGTAGAGTGGTATCTATATGGCTATGTGTGTCTCCCTTGGTTCTGAGTTATGTATGGTAAAAAAGAGATTGTAATTGTGTATGGCATAAAGATATTGGTATGAGTTTGGTATTATGATGATGATATGATCGTATGATAACTAATGTGCTGAATTGTGGAAATTATATACATGTATAATGATTACTAAATAAAGCTGAGAAGTTCATAGTATGTGATATAATGAATATGAGATATTGGCTTAGGGAAGTATGTAGAAAAGGTATGTGTGATAAGTAAATGAATGCATGTATTGAGGGTTAAATTAACAAATAATACAAGTATGTGCATAAACCACTTGTGGCTGAGACATGGGATGAATGGGGAATAGCAAGTGAGGCATGACATGATGTGCATTCATGGGTACTCTTGGTAGTGTTATGTTAGAGACATATGTGAGCATATATAGATTTAAATAATATTAGGATAGAGTTACATGCTAATAGAGGAAAGTATGCCACTTTAATAATGTTTAGCCGAAGGGTATGTGAAGAGTTTAAGGTGTGTATGTTGGTGCATGTGGTGCATAGATTATGATAGCAATCAATTGTGGCATAGAAATGTATGCTTAGGTGGTGAATTAAATGAGAGAATGAATATGCTTTGTGTATGATATATATATATATATATATACATGGCTAAGACTTATAGGTGGAATAAATTATAATGCATGGCTCCCAAATGTTTTCATGTAGTCACATATTATCCTAATAATATTTAGCATGTAAGTGTGTTAACTCATGGAAAATGTATATCATTGGTTGTAAAACATATTTAGCAGAGAGGTTGCATGTGGACATAGGCATAATATATGTGATATGGGCTAATATTAAAATGTGAGAATAGTATAATTAAAAATGCATTAATGGTATAACATGAAATTAGTATGATAATCCACACATGTGAGTTATATGGTATGTTAATGAGTAAACCATGCATGAGCAGAGTAATGGCCCAAACTAAATATGAAAAATGACTTGTAAATGATTTAGAAATGGTATGGAAAAATTAGCTTAAAATGTGAGCTATATGGCTAGAAATGGTACCCTTATTTTACAACTTTTTTGCACTTAAGTTTGATAGAATTTTGAGGCAACTTTTAAGGTAAATGTGAAAATATGAAATGACATGAACTTGAGCAACAATGGCCAATTATTTTTGGCATAAAAAAGGGTATGGAAAGATGCATAGAAATTAATTGCTATAGGCCTATAACAGTTTAATGAACTCATAAATTGACCTATAACTATCCTATAGAAAGGAAAATTTTGGGCATAACAAGAATATTACACATAAATTGCATATAATAGAACCTTAATTAATTGAAATTAAATGGACTTAATTATGGCTATAGAAATAATTTGAATTGGGCTCAAAAAACATAATCGTAATTGTCTAGTAGGACCAAAAATGACTTGTAACTATCTAAGTCAAATTTCAACTCTTGAAATAAATTTGTAACTAACTGTTGAACATTATTAAATTTTATAAAATGATGATTACTAAATAAATAAATGTAAAAGAAAGTTAAAAGGCCTATTAGTTAGACACCCACTAGATATGTTGACCGGTCAACTTAGGGATTAGCATATGCTAGATAGTTTATTTATCAAACTGGACAAGTGCAGTGGTCAGGATCCCCAGAGGGGCTACTACACTAGTTTGTAGGGCATACTAGTTTATGGGGCAAACCATAATATTAACATTAATGTCTTTTTATAAGATTAGGGTCGATGTAGTGGTCAGGGTCCCCATGAGGGCCACTGCACTAGTCTACGGGGCAGACTAGATTGTTATTAATGTGAAATGACAATGTGTGTTTATTGAATTTGGGAGGTCTATGGACTTATCCCCATTCTCTATTGTCTAATTTTTGTGGTTCTTGTAAATTAATTCCTACTATCAAATTAGATCGGTGAAGTGGCTGAGGTCCATAATGTGGGCCACTGCACATCTTTTAGTTCCCTCTTATTCCAGTGTCTGTAAGTGTAGTCCAACTTGTTATGCCAATTTAACAATTTAACTAATGCACCCGGGAATAATGGATTATTGGATAAATTATATAAATAAACTGAGTAAAATTATTATAGTGGCATTTTGATAAATTTCAAGAACATATGACATATCACCTTAATGGCATAAATCATCCGGCATGTTGCTCACACACTTGACCTATACCATATTTTTTGTGCTTGCATGTGTCTAGCATTATTGTAATTACCTAGCTGATGTAATATATGTAAATGAAATGAGTATTGCAATTTTTAAATGGGTTTTTATATACTTAAATCCTAAGTTAGTAGTGTATTAAGGCATCTGTGTGCTTGCATAAGACATGCTTTTAATATATTAAATTCACCACTGTATTCTATTCTTAATGTACCAGTGTTTGGGTGCACAGGTAAGGAAGAATAGCAGTCAAGCCTTATTGTGCATGTAGTGTAGCAGCAGAGAAAATAATGGTCCAAATTTTATATGCATTTTAATGTATATAGTAAGCACTCATGTAAGAACTATAGATTATATCTCTAGCATGCTTAGAACTATTAAAGTCTATAAACTTAAGCAAATAAGATTGCAAATAAACAAGTTTTTTTTGTTTGTTTGGTATTGCTTTTGATTTTGATATTTGTGAGCTTAAGGCCTTATGTGTTTATTTTTAGACCTATATGAGGTATGTTGATGATTGACTAGGGGACCAGAAGGGTCTAGGTGAAGGTTATAGGTTGTTGCTTATAGAAGTGTTTTTAACAGGTGGAAAAAAAAAGAATTTATTGTTATGTCACTCGAGTAGCTATTGTGCTACTAATTTTTTTGTGACCTGTAAAGTGTCTGCATATGATTTGTCTAAGTATATCAGAGTATGTATAAATGTGTATAAGGATCTAACTAGACATTTAAGTGATATCAGATAGTGTTTTAAAATAGTCCATAAGTGTTAAGGAGTTTACCCTAGTAATAATTTTAGGAGGGGTAACTTGGCTGGAAGCATCACCTATCGGGTTTCTTCAGGAATCTAGTAAAGGCGTCATATTTATTGGTATTAGAGCATAGGTTTCTTATTCCTAAGTATCTTACATGAGTGTTAGTGTCTAAGATTGGTTTCTTTGAACTCTTACACTGTAATTAAGTGAATAGGTGATGGTTTCTTCGGCAGTAATCAGAGTGAGTGAGCTAACCCTACTCAAACAGAGAAAGGAAGTAATAAGTTATACCCCTAGTGCTATACAAGAAATAGTTGAGATGAGTGGTGACGTACATTAGTGGATGCCTTAAGCATAGTACAATAACCCAGTTTGACTCCGTTAGTGCTATTACCATAGATTATAGAGTTGTTGTGATATGTAATACCATTAGTGATAGTTGTTAGTGTTATAGGAGAAGAAATGTAAGAAAGAAATGAACCCTCCTTAGAGGAGAGACAATACATAATAGGCCAAACTAGTGCAAGATCCAGTGCTAGGAAAAGGGCAAGAGAGATCCAGATTCAATAAGGGCATGGGGTACACATACCCTCTCCACTAGCCCTAGGGTTATAGCAGTAGTGAATAGAAATAATTCCCCAAATTATGGCATTTGTATCTCAAGGCATTGAGGCAATACAGATAAATGAAAGTAGTGGAATACTTTCTCTATTGGGCTAGAAACCATTTTAGGTGAAAGTGCCCCTAAGGCAAGTAAGAAGTGCTACCAATATCCATATATTAGTAGCTATTAGAAAGACACCCCTAGTTATGACACGTATACTAGGAGACGTTGGGGTAATTATTGGCAGCCAAGAAAGGGGGGATGTTTTGTAGGTCCAAAGACCATCACAAATGAGTGTGTCCCTAGTGACTAGTAGAGGGTGCTTACACACAGGTATCCATAGCAGCACCATAGAATAGAGTGCAAGGGTAGGCCATAGGAGACCAATTTAACTGTAGCCTCCTAACTAAATCTGAGGTAAGGTTAGAAGTCCATACTTCAATAAGATAAAGAGCTAATAAGGCTCATAAATAAGAGGATGCTCCAGAGGCTATTACTAGTATGTTGTATTTAATTGATGTTTTAGTTTTGGCACAAATAGATTTGAGATTTATACATTTTTATACCTGCATTATACTAACACATGGTAGGGGATTAAAACAATATAAACGGGTAAGGTTAGACATGTAAGTTAGAAATTCTATTGACTATAATGTGGCTATACATCGAAGGTATATACCTAATGAACTACATATGATTGTTTATGTTAACCTTATTGAAATATTCTTTTATGAATTTGATATTACTCGAGGGGATGGATGAGTTATATTAATGATAAGTGGTAGTTAATTATAACCTCTAGAACTTAACCCTCTAGACTATAGGGGGATAGGAAGGGACAGCTGCAAGTAAGAGAAGCCTTTTGAATAATCTCATCTTAGTTAATATGGAAAGAGAAATCATCTATAAAGGTTGAGAAGTTTATCTAATACATATTTTTTATATCAAAACTTTTACCCTTTATCTTGGATAGACTTTAATTATGTTTGGAATTCCAGATGTGTTTTAGAAAGTTGTCAAGATTACATTCTCAAGAAAACTTTATTTAGGAACTAAATTGTATTTTAATATTTCTCTTACACCTATGATTCCCTATGAAATGGCACTTGTAGAACTAAGAGGATAAAGAGTGTAGTTGTAGGAAATGCTAGATAAGGGTTTGTTAGACTTAGGGTATTACTTTGGGGAGCCCTATGTTATTTTTAAAGGAAAAAAATGAACTGTCCTGGCTATATATTAAGTATAGATAACTAAACAAAGTAACTATGAAACAAAACATATTTTGCTAGGAATTTATTGTTTTTGTGATTAGCTTGAGGTGCTGGTATATTTCTTCCCAATTAAATTGAGATTAGGATACTACCAGCTGAGGAGTAGAAAGGCTGACATCCTTAAAACTCTATTTAGAATCTGACACAAGCATTGCATGTTTTATTGATGTCATTTGGGCTCTTAGATACCTCAGTAGTCCATATAAACTCAATGAATAAAATATTATAGGCCCTAGGAAAAAGACAATATAGGGCTTAGATAAATAAGGTTAATAAAGGGAAACCTAGCTATAAAAGACACGTACTTTAAAGGATAATGGTGAATACTAGTATTGTATAATTGGGAAGTGAAATGAGGGCCATTTAAGATATTGGTGAGATTCACATAAGTGAATAAAGCAAGAGAGATATAAGCATGTTGAGATTATAGAGATGACTATCAAGGTCCCTGTAGAAGAGGGTTACTTTCTTTCTTGGATTGCATTTATTACAAGGCCTAAGCATTAAATTTTAACATGAATTGCATATTCACATTGATATCATTTCATCATCTATTGAATAATATTTTTCTATTATTGCATACATCTCCAATAATTGAGTATAGCATATTGATAGCCTAACTATGAAGGGACATGACAAGAGTCAAATAACAAGAGTAAATAGAGAAAGAAACCAGTGTCACTAGAAATGGCTATATAAGAAATTACTAGAAAAGATAAAGTAGTGACCTACAGGGGTTATATAAGGAGAAGTAGTGATGAAGTGGTGTGATGATAGAGTACCATGAGAGAACAAAAATAACTTACTTAGTGAGCCCTAAGAGGGGAAGATTATTAGATTGAAACAGAGTAAAGGTGGACATCTATATTACCTTGGAAGGTTGTAAATATCTACTATAGATGAATTAAGATTGTGGATATAAAGGAGGTATACGAAGCTCTTTGTACTATGCACTTAGGTAATATGAGGAGATACTCAGATGTGATGTCACATGTTAATGGCAGATATAAAAAGGAGTTATAGCAAAGTACATGACTAGATGCTCAATTGCTAACTAGTGAAACCTAAGTATCAGGCTCCTTTTGGATAACTACATCCTATATAAGTAGTACCCATATTAATATGGAAGTGAGAGAAGGACATAATGAGTCCTACGATAAGATTACCTATAACTAAGAATAAAAGGGGATACCATTTTAATGGTTGTAAATAAATTAACTTATAGTACAATGTTTCACCCTCAAATAGATAGACCGTAAGAAAGAGGGACACCTAAGGATTACATGGCAACTTGAAGAGCAAATGAAGGCTCAATACCTTTATTTAACTACACTAAGCAATTTTGTCAATGAAATTTATTAAGAGGGGAAGAATTGTAATGCTCGTAACTCGAGGCTCTATGAATAGTATTTTTAGGCTCGAAAAGTGTGCTTGGAGTATCGCTTCACCTTCATGATGCCCAAGGTGGGTATACTAGCCAATAAACTTTGAGTAGCTTAAAAAGGGTGAAAATGACTTAAATTAAAAATTTATCAGAGCTAATAAATTATTTCGAGTTGTAGTCTAATGGGCCATAGGCTCAAATTGAGTCGAGCTGGGAATGACTTGAGATAAGCTTGGACAAACATAAAAATATCATACCCTAAAGGTTAAAAAGTATAACGATGCGCATGAAAAAGGAATTTTAATTTTTTGAGGTCATTCGAGAATTTTAAATATTTCGGCAAAATTGCGATTTTTTGTGAATTTTTGCTAGCCTATCTCCTAAAGGAATTTGGCAGTCAAATTTTTTTGTGCACCTAAATAAGGGTATTTAAGGATTTTTAAAACAAATGTAATGAGTTTTAGAGGTCCGAGTGAAATTTTAAAATTGCCCAAAATTATGTCGAGAAATTGAGTTTCCCGAAATTTTGGTTTGCCTACTTCTTAGTGGAATTTTGCCATAAAATTTTACGAGCATCTAATTAGGCCTAATTAAGGATTTTAGGATCAAATAGCATAATTTTTTTTTATGTTTGAGTGATTTTTAAAAATTCCCTGAAGTTGGCAGTCCTTATTTACCAAAAATTGATTTTCGGGGGTTCGGGTGCCTCGTACCCCAACTCGAGGCACCCTAGTGCTCCCACCAGTAACTGTGACATATGACCTACTTCTCTTCACCCTCATCCATTTTCTTCTCTTCCTTTTCTTCTCCTTGGCTGTCCACGTTACTTCTAGCTCCTCTATAATTCTATAGCTATTCCAACATGATATTCCTATCTAAGGTGGCCAAAAATGCCTTGAGTCAGGCAACAATTATGTCTTAAAGAATTTATGCATCATTAGTAAGTAAAGAATTTAAGGAAAATCAAGAATGAGTAAATGTGCATATATGGGCAGCATGCAATTTAATATATAGAGTAAGTTAGTTTTTTTTAGCTTTTACTTTAGTTCTTAGAGGATTTCTCCTT
>CANXYI011743222.1:0-10181 GCA_948208565.1 Hura crepitans
GACCTTCAAAAATTCTCATTTAAGTTTTAAAAATCCTTGATTAGTATAACTAGGGCCCATGTAAAATTTCAAATGAAAAATTAACAGTTGACTTTTTGGCACTATTCACCCGTCAGAATAAAATATTAAAAAAAATATCTATTGACCTCAAAAAATTATAATTTCTCCTCTATCATACTCAATGGAATTTTTGAGGTTTAGAGTATGGTATTTTTGAGTCAATCCGGGCACATCCTAGGGCTATTCTGGCCTGACCTCATTTTATCTCCACATCCACTAGTTCTTGACTTGAAATGATATATTGATTCTGCTAAATTTTTAAATTCATTCATTTTTCCTATTTTCAGGTCTGTCAAAGTTTTATGACCAATGCGTCAGTCATTGGACTTGTAATGGTGGCCCACACTGCAGGGAACATCACTCGGGCTCAGAAGGTACTGTTCATAAGACCTTGACTGTCGGGTGTTACAAGTAGGGTCAACCTTTACACCTATTTGATTTCCCAAAGTCTTATTGAGGAAGCTTAGTTTTTTCAAAAGAGTGTATAAAAAATCCTTGAATTTTAGAGTTTTAACAATTTCTAGTTCCTTAATTGTAACAAACTAGAGGCTTTTCCATTTTTTAGTCTTCTGGTTTATGTCAGGGAATGGTAGTTTAGCTTGTCTGCCTCAAAGATGTGGGTATGCTAAGTTTTGTTGAAGTAAAAGCAGTATTTAATGTCTAAACTTGAGGCGTGTATAGATACTGCCTTTAAGGATAATTCGCCAATACAGATATTAATTTGGCATATTCCTAGAATACAACAAATTCTTCTATTTTGCAATAGGAACAGTAAATAGCAGATAAAAAATTACATAGAACTCAGCACTTAGAGAGAAGAAATATTTATTGTTTGACATAAATGAAATGAAGAAGAACGGTATTTATAAGTCGGCAGATAATAACCTGTAGAGGAAAATATGCTAACCGTTGCACAACGGCTAATAGTGGTGGTAGTGGATCAATATATGGTGGAGAGAGATGAGAAGTAAAATATAGAGGTAGCAGATAGTGGAGGAAAATCTGTAGAAAAATTTAGGAAGAGGCTAACTAATTTTTATTTGGTAAAAATTAAACTAGTTTAGATAAGTAAAAATTAATTTTAATATGCAAAAATTAAAATTAATCTAGAAATTAAAATGTCCGCATGGATTGGGCCTCGTGTCTTCTTCTCGTGCAGGGAGGCAAATCGATTGATTTGCATTGAAACTAAGCTTTTGGCCTAATGCTCATGCGTGCAAGCCCATCCCTCTTACTTGCTGTTTATTAGCTTAATATTGTGAATTGATATATAAACCTAAGGTAGAGGCTCAAAGTTAAGTGATGTGGGATTAGTCCTTTGAAATACTCTCTTTATGTATTTACAATAATCCCCCACATATTTCAAAAGGACTAAGAAAAGGTAGTTGCTAGACTCCTTTAGATATCATACATCGATTCTGGTGTACTTAAACTATGAATCAGAATTAAAAAGAATGAGATATAATTATTGAATAATCAATGAAGCTTTAAGCTTCTATGAACAATGACTCAACTTGTAAGATAAAACTCACTAATCACATTATATCTCATAATATCTATTATTTAATACGGTTGTGCACTAATAGACCATGTGCATGCCTGATTTTTATAAGTGCTCTAGAGATTATGTCATAAATTTCATAAGAATGGCCCTACTCCACACTCATATAGGTCATTTCATCAATTGTATACTGCAGTTAATACACTACCTATAAATAATATGGAATTTGATTAAGAGTTTTAACTTATCCTCACTTTCATTGCAGTTTTTACACCATTTATACCATAGGAGAGATATAATTTTATAGTGCTTAATAGATCAACTAATGACTTGTTATTACTCATATGAACCTAATTTATGGGATCACTACTCTCATAGGTTGGGTTACTTTCATTGTTGATGTCTCAAATTGGTTGAAGTCCCATTCTTCTCGATATTTCATTTATTAACTTTCTACCCAATGATTTCATTAAAGGATCAGTCAAATTCACTTCTGATTTCACATAATCAATGGATATAATTTCACCTTTTTACAACTGCTTTATCACATCATGTTTCAAATGGATATGTTTATCTTTACCATTGAAAGTTTTGTTTTTTTGCAATGGCTATTGGCACTTGGCAATCACAGTGCATGGAAACACAGTTTCATGCTTAATGGAATATTTGCTAAGAAGATTTTCAACTACTTAGCCTCATTACCCACCAACTCCAAGGCAATAAATTATGATTTCATGGTGGATTTAGTAATAATAGTTTGTTTGGCTGATTTCCATGCAATTACACCACTACCAAGGGTGAATACATAACCACTAGTGGATTTTGTTTCATCTGAATCTGAAATCCAGTTAGTATCACTATATCCTTCTAATAAAATAGGAAATATACTATACAAAATATCATAATTCATGGTGCCTCTAAAATATTTCATCAGTCTGATTATTCAACCCACTACTTATGGTTTAGATTATGTGCATATCTGCTTAATTTACACATAGCATATGCTATGTTAGGTCAAGACAAATTCATTAAATGCATCAAATTCCCAATAATCTGTGCATACTCAGATTGAGCAATAGGATCACCTCTATTTTTCTTTAATTGAATATTAACATCATAAGGAGTGCTCACAAGTTTAACATCAAAATATCCAAACTTTCTAAGAAGTTTTTTAATATAATGCTCTTGTGATAGTATAATGCTATCACCTTTCCGTATAATTTTAACACCCAATATCACATATGCTTCATCCATGTCTTTCATATCAAATTTAAAAGCAAGAAAACATTTTGTCTCGTGTACTAAATTGAGACTAGTATTAAAAATCAACATATCTACATATAAATATATAATCACACAATCACTACCAATAAGCTTGGTATACACACATTTATCTACTTCAACAGATGGAAAATAATCACTTATTAAGACTTGATCAAATTTCTCCTGCCGTTTAGGAGCTTGTTTCAAGCTATATAAAGATTTGAGAAGTTTACAAACTTTATTTTCTTGACCAGAAACCATATAATCCTTGAATTCCATATAAATTTCTTCTTCAAATTTACAATTTAAAAATGTTGTTTTCACATTTATTTGATGAATAAAAAGTTTATAGATTGAAGCCAAAGCAATTAAAATACGAATACTTAAAATTTTGGTTATAAGAACAAAAATGTCAAAATAGTCAATATTTTGTTTTTGAGTAAAACTTTTTTGCAATAAGTCTTACTTTATATTTATCAATAGAATCATCATGATTAATTTTCTTTTTAAAAATCCATTTACAACTAATAATTTTTGCTCTGCAAGGTAAATCAACTAAATTTCAAGTATTATTTTGTAAAATAGAATCAAGTTCAATTTTAATGGCTTTTTTTTTTCAAAATGTTGCATCAAATGAAGAAATGGCATCGGAATAAGTTAAAGGATAATTTTCTACAAGATAAGTGAAAATCATTTCCAAAAGAATTTTCTTCTTTTGGTATTTTACTTCTAAAATTCTCATGTTCACAAGTATTTTCAATAATAGGTGTATAAGAAATATTATCAATTTTTAAAGGAAAACACATGTTAAAAAAATTCAGCTTTTTTGTCTAAATATAGTATTATGATAAAGCACATCATTTTTCAAAACAAGAAATCTATAAGTAGCAATATGCTCGGCATAACCAATAAACATGCAATCAGAAGTTTTAGAGCCTATTTTTCTTTTCTTAGCATCAGGCAACATAATTTTAGTAAGAGACTCCTACATTTTTAAATATTTCAAATTAGATGGATAACCTTTCCAAAGTTTATAAGTTGTTTTACCAATTTTTACATGGTATCCTATTTTGTAAATGGCATGCAGATAATATTATTTTTCTCCAAAGACTTTCAAGTGCATGAGAACTAATAAGCATGCAATTCCTCATATTTTTTAATGTCCTATTTTTTTCTTTTCAATTACACCATTTAATTCAGGAGAATAAGGTGGAGTTATCTCATATATTATTCCTTCTTTTTTACAAAAGCCATTAAGTAAAACATATTCACCACCTTTATCTGATCTAACTCTTTTAATCTTCTTATTTAATTGATTTTTTACTTCAGCTTTATAGTTAAGAAACATATCATAAGTTTCATCTTTATTTCTAAGCAAATATACTTTAGTATATTTAGAAAATCATCAATAAAGATTACATAATATTTTTTACTACTTCTAGTTATTATTTGTTTTAACTCTACTAGATTAATTTGAATTAGACTTAGAAGTTCAGTTTCTCTAAAGGTTGATGCACAAGTTTTCTTAGTTTGTTTTGATTCAGCACATATTTCACATTTTGCATGCATGTATTATTAGAATAAGTAATTAAACTAAGTTGTTTCATTTTCTTAATATAAGAGAAATTAACATGTTCTAATCTAAAATGCTATATATTAAACAAATCAACAAGGTAAGCAAAAAAATATGCATTTTCATTCAAAATTTTAGAAATATTGAGTACAAAAAGTCCTTGATTACAATAGTCTTTTCCCACAAAACATTATTTTTTATCATTATAATCTTATCAAATTTAAATTACACCTTAACCCCAACTTTTCCTAATAGAGCCACAGAAATTAAATTTTCTCTAATATTAGGCACATGAAGTACATCATTTAGAGCCAAAGTCTTGCTAGATATGAGTTTGAGAAGAATTTTTCCTTTGCCAAGAACTTTGGCAATTGAAGAATTTCCAAGATATATAATCTTCTCAATCTCTCACAGAAGTGGAGAAGGTAAAAACACTTTTATTTGCACAAATGTGCTTTGTAACACCAGAGTTTACAATCCATTCTTTTACATTGGCTATAAGATAGGCTTGAGAAATGACCACAACAATCACATCATTTCTTTCAACCAAATTTATCTTTGACTTGGGAGGATTGTCATTTCTGACCATTTTTTTTGTATTGAGGTGCATGATAACCTGGCTTTTCACAAACAAAATAATTTCCCTTCTTTTTAAAAGTGGGGTTATCAACTTTCGGCTTGTAATTAGAACTTTTATTATCGTACCTTTTATTTTGCTTGTAACTTTTGTTTTACACCAAATTTGCCTTTAAATCTATCTCCTTGGCCTTTGAAGCTTTAATTTCCTTTTGATTGGTGTCCTCTATGATGATATGGGTTATCAAATTGGCAAGTGTTTATGCTTGTGTTTCAATTGTTACTTGTAGCCACTCCAAGATTCTAGCAACTTTTCAATCAGCAATGAACTCCTTTTACAAGGTGATATTTTCATATTTGAGGTCTTCTAAAAACTTGTGGCATTAATTGATTTGCACCTTGATGTCCTTGTCCTTGGTCATCTCCCATTTATAGTATTTGGTAATGATGAATTTCTATTTACTAGCGTCCTTAGCAGTGTACTTAGTAATCATAAAATCCCAAATCTCTTTTGCTTCCTTATACGAATAGTAGACTTCAAATAATTTATTAGAAAGAGTACTAATAATTGTGTGTCTACATATCTTATTTGCATGAATCCATAATTCCAATTGTCTAGCAGAAGATTCCAATGGCTTAGAGTCAGAGAGTGCAAAGGCCACTCCATGCATGTTTAGGACAGAAAAGATGCGCTTTTGCCAACTTTTGAAGTTGTCTCAGTCGAACACTTTAATTTTGGAGATATCAAGGAACGATTTGGTATACGAAATAGTAGGTACTAGAGGCACTATTGTTGGTACAGTAGAGAATCCAATAGAGGTAGCAGCATGGACAGTGGCAGGGGACTCGGTTATAGCAACGGCAGCAGCAACATTGGCAGCAGTGTTTTGAGCTTCCATAATTATCTTTAAGATTGTTGGAGTAATAGGAATACTTGATGTCTAAGCTTGAGGCACGTGTGGACACTGCCTTTAAGGATAATTCCCCAACACAGATATTAATTTTGGCATACCCTTCAGCATACAACAAGCTCTTTTACTTTGTAGTCAGTAAATAACAAACAAAAAATAGCATAAAATTCAGCACTCAGAGAGAAGTATTTATTTTTTGGTGCATAGATTAAATGAAGAAGAGAGGTATTTATAGGTCAGTAGATAACAACTTCCAAAGGAAAATATGTTAGCCGTTGCACAATGGCTAGTAGTGGTGGTAGTCGATCAATATATGATGGAGGGAGATAGGAAGAAGAATTTAGAGGTAGCAGGTAGTGGAGAAAATCTACAAAAAAATTTAGGAAGAGACTAACTAATTTTTACTTGGTAAAAATTTGAGTAGTTCAGATAAGCAAAAATTAATTTTAATATGTAAAATTTAAAATTAATCTCAAAATTAAAATGTCCGCATGGATTGGGCCCTCGTGTCTTCTTCAAGCACAAGGGGGGAAAATTGATCGATTTGCATTTAAACTGGCTTCTGGCCCAGTGCTCATACACGTGAGCTCTTTCCTCTTACTTGCTTTTTACTAGTCTAATATTGTGAATTGATATATAAACTTAAGGTAGAGGCTCAATGTTAAATGATGTGGAATTAGTCCATTGAAGTACTCTTTTTACATATTTACAACAAGTTTTTCTCTCTTTTTTTCAATGAAGCATTTTATCTAAATTTTCAAGCTATATAGGTCATGTTTCCTGAATTAATCCCCTCACATACCAAGGGGCATGAAGTGTGGGCAAATAAGACTGACCTTTTAAATGATTATAATGGGCTTGCATTCGTGTTAGATTTTGTTTTATTTCATTGTGCTTTTGATAAGCTTTTATACATGTCAAAGATTCATTTGAATCTTAAAGTACAGGTTCATTGGCTAGGATGTTAATGCTCTAGTAGGAGAGCTTCTGATATTAACAATGATTTCTACACCTTAGACATAAACCTTTGATTGATTAAGCAAAGAATATTTTCCTAATAATTCCTTGTGTAAACCAACAGTTTTCTATTTAGATAGTTTTGAATTGATTATGGTTTTTATTATCTTCTCTTTGTAGATGAAAAAGAGAATAAATTATTTATAATCTCTAAGATATCCCTCTAGTGCCTTTGGTTTAAGAGGATTGTCATTTCTCACTCTTTTTCTATATTGAGGTGCATGATGACCTAACTTTCCACAAACAAAACAATTTTTCTTCTTTTTGAAAGCGGGGTTATTAACTTTAGGCTTGTAATAAGAACTTTTATTATCGTACATTTTATTTTGCTTGTGATTTTTATCTTGCACCAAGTTTGCCTTTGAAGCTATCTCTTTTGCTTTTGAAGCTTTAATTTCCTTTCGATTAGTGTCCTCAATTATTATGTGAGTGATCAGATCGGCAAGCGACAATTGTTTATGCTTGTAGTCATTCCAGGATTTTGGTAACTTTTCAATCAACAAACCAGCAATGAACTTTTCTTGCAAGGTGATATTTTCATATTTGAGGTCTTCTAGAAGCTTGTGGTACTCATTGATTTGCACCTTGATGTCCTTAACATGGAGACGATGACTTCAATAGTTCATTTTGTGAAAATGAGTCTTGTTCTGCACACGGGTTGGCACTCTCTGTTGCCTGCGAACACAATATTTTATTTTATCTTCACCTGCAATTTTTTTTTTCTCTTGAAGATCTAGACAATCTGTTATTTTCATTGAAAATATAAAGCTTCTGTCGTATACATGGTAAAAACTTTTTTTTTTTCAATTATTTTGTAAATACAGATTCATTACAAATTTGATTCCTGGGGGTTACTCTTTGTGCATCTTCCTTTCTACGTTTGAGTCTTGAAATCTAACAAGATTTGCTAAAGTGAAATAATTGTGCAGCTCATTCTGATACGACTGTGGCAAGAATGTTAGTTGGGAACAAAGGCGACTTGGAGAATATTAGGGATGTGAGCGTCGAGGAAGGTAAGAGCCTTGCGAAAGCAGAAGGGTTGTTCTTCATGGAGACATCTGCCCTTGATTCAACGAATGTTAAAAAGGCTTTTGAGAGTGTTATATAAGAGATATATAACAATGTGAGCAGGAAGGCCCTGAACTCAGATACTTATAAAGCAGAATTATCGCTGAACCGGGTAACACTTGTTAATAATGGAGCTGATGGATCAAAACAGTCTCAAAGCTATTTTTCCACTTACTGCTCCAGGTGACCTGTGTTCATAATCATCTCCAAGAGGTGAAAAAGTTGAGGGCTTTATCACGCGTGTATGGATTGAATTTGGTTGCTTTCTTTGTTTTTCTTGATGAATATGTCTTATTATAGAGATGAAATTGTTTAGTTCATTACCCAAAAAGGAAAAGGCAGTCTGATTTTTGTGCTTTGGAATTAAGGAATCATGTCATGTCAAAATAAACGAAGAGTGGTTTTATTTTTGTGAGATCATATCAGGTTTACTAAAGGGATGATTACAGCTGTTGAATTTAATAGTTCCAAAATTTTCTATTTATTGCATATATCTAGCAAGAAGGAACAGAGATAAGGAATGTAATGTCTGTTAATTTATTGTACTCATTTGTGACGAATTTTCGTTGTCCTTTGTTGATAAATGTCTCTTGATAAATTTTTAAAGCTCTTCATTATTTTTATCCCATTCGTTTCTGTGACATAATTTTGCTCTGTAGCTTGTACTTTTGAAGGTCGTCCGTAAATATTATTTCATGCATTTTCCTTTTCGAGCGAGTTGCAATAGCTCTTTATGGTTTTAGTGAATGAAGGTGCAAAGTGGCCCTTAAAACTTTTTTTTTTTCCAAATGGGGGAGGGCAATGCCCTTAGTCAACATAGGAAATTTTCCTAGGATAAGTTATACCCATGATATCCCTTAAAACTTTTTAGTTATGGCCAATTTGCCCCTAGATAAACTTGCCAAATCAGCTGGCAACTTTCAATTTATGGTCATTTTTTGAGAAATGGTTATGTACTTTCACATTTTTTCAACCTTTTGGTTATCTCCCTTCTCTCTCTCTCTCTCTCTCTCTATATATATATATATATGTGCCCAAAGCGTTTAAGTGTGGTGAATCGATTTTTAATTTGAAACATTTTCCAGATAACAAGAGATTTTGCAAGTATAGAACTTTTATAGGTAACAACAGGATTTTAAACTTTCTTTTGAATATGTGGAGAATCAATTTTAGCTGGAAAATAATTTCTTTTGCTTCTAAACACTTTAAATTCTGTCTAGAAAATCAGTTAAGATTTTGCAAATATACAAAATCTAAGCTTTCAAAAACAGAAAATTGAGCAAAATAGAGAAGAGTAGCGCAGACTAACTAGCATAAGAGATTTATAGTGATTTGATTACTTGAATTTATACACTTTCTAAAATAATATATATTTTCTAGAAATTTTCATAAAAGTCTAGCAACATTTGATCCAAATAAAAATATTTTAGAAAGAGTATGTCTTTACAAAAATAACTACAATACAGTTACAATAATCTTGAGAAAAGATTGAGTAATGAATGAAACACAATGTGTAGAAATAGTAAAAAAAGCTTAAAAGTTTGGTATCTCTAGAGATGAAAAATTTTTCAGCACTTGAAAACTTATTCCCTCTAAAAAATAATTCATATTTCTAGTATTAAGGGCTTTATGATTGAAAACGGAAAATAGCTGTTATTGTTATTGGACTTTAAAATTTTGCTGTTATTTTGTTTTTCAATGAAATCTGACAATTTAAACCAACTGTATAGAAATAATATTTAGTTCAAAAATTGTTGTTCTAAACCAGTTATTCTAGAGGCCCTTTTTAGACGGATTTGAGACTTTTTAAAAAAGCTTCTCCAAAATAATTTATGTAAAAATATTTTTTTAGGCAATTTTAAATATTAAAATACATTTGTGAGAGTATGATATTTCTTAAATTTAATCTTACAAAATAATTCTTAAGTTCTTTAAATCTTGAAATATCTTTAATTGCTTCCAAATTATCACTCTTCATGCGCACTAATTCCCAATTGAATTTTTGAATCTTTCATTTTTAGTGGAGCAATAGCTAAAAACATCGACGACACGTAATAGATAACTAACAAAAAAAATTTTAATTTGATAATCATCAAAATTATTGGTATACTATATAAGACAATTACATATGAATAAACTCTATTTGTTTAATCTTTTTATTCTATTTAAAAATTATATGATATATTTCTATTTGTCTATATATGCATTCAAA
>CANXYI011743398.1:0-11393 GCA_948208565.1 Hura crepitans
CCATAACTACCCGATAGGACCAAAATGGACCCGTAACTGTCTGGGTCTAAATTTAACTGTTGAATAAAATTTATAACTGATTATAAATGAATTATAAATATTATAAAATGATAACCAATAAGTAAATGGACATAAAATAAAGACAAATGGCCCATTAGTTAGATACCCATTGGATGGTTTGATGGGTCAACTTAGGGATTAGGAGTTGCTAGTTTGTTATTAACAACTTTTAGATTTGGGAGGTCTATGGACTGATCCCTGGTATCTATGTTATGATTTTTGATTGTGATTATTAGATTTGGGAGGTCTACAAATTGATCCTTGGCATCCATGTTGAGATGATTGTTGATATTCATTGGATTTGGAAGGTTTATAGACTGATCCCTAGTATCCACTGTCTAATTTGGTAGGTTTTTATGAACTGATTCTTACTATCAAACCGAATTTATACAGTAGTTGGGGTTTAGAATGTGGTCACTACACAATTTATGTTCCCTCTAGGTCTAGTGTCTTAAAATGTAGTTTACCTAGTCGGGCCTATTTAATAAATTAAATATTTTATCTAGTAATAGAAATTAACAAGACATGCAAGAATGATAGTTTAGAATGATAGGAAGAATAAATAATTACCTAATCAAATTGAGGAATAAAATATTATTATTTTTTAACATGAAGATTATATACTGCATTCATACATTTGTGGCATGTCATTTCATTTAATGTTCACGTGCGACAGGCTTTTAATATATTAAGTTCACCACCTGAGTTTCATACTCAACGTACTAGTGTTTTGGTGCGTAGGTAACAGTAAGTAACAGCCTAACCTCAAGTATTGTACAATGTAGTAGTAGAGGCATAAAAGGGTTTGACGTGTTGTATTTTTAATGGTTTTAGTGAGCACTCATGTAAATATTGTAAGTTATGAGTCCAGCAAGATTAGAAGTTATAGATGTCTATAATAATAAGTTGTAACTATGATATAAATAAACTAGCCTATTAAATAGTTATAATCTCTATCTTAGTTTGATGTTATGGGCCTGAGGCTTGTGTGATGATGGTATGTTTGTGATATATATGTTGATGATAATGGAGGACCATAAGGGTACAGGAGGTGGCAGTAGAAGTGCTAGAGTTCATTAGAAGTATCTTTCTACAGGTGGAAATTTTCAGAATGTCACCCAGGTAGCTATTATGCTGCCTAGATTTCTATAGATTTTATTAAAAGTAGAAAAGTGAGTTTTTAGACCTAATATACCCTGAATGGGAATGTCTAGGTGATAGACTAAACCTTTAAGTAATAATTGTCCAACTAATGAATATTCTATAAGTGTTAAAGAGTGAAGGTTGGGGGAAATTTCAAGATGGATGACCTATGGGAAGTGTATCACTTATCGGATTTCTTCAAAAAATTTGGTAGGAGGTGACACAATCCTAAAATATATGCAAATGTTTGTAGATTATGAATGACGAATGGCATAAGTGAAGTAATATGCTTATTTTATGATGTGCTTGAAATGTGAAATGCTACCTAATATAAGCATGATAGTTTTTATGGGTTAAAGTAAGTGCTTGCAATAAAGTGTATGTAGGTGCATTGACATTTTGAATGAGCATGTTTAAAATACACTAGTGGTGAATGTAAAGTTTTAATAATGCATAAAATAGGCTCATTATGAGATATTGAGGATATGTATCGTAATTATATTAAATAAAGAACTAGGTCTAATTTAAATGATTAGTGATAATTGGGAGATGCTTTGTAATATTATTAACAAATGATAAAGAGTATGTTATGTCCATATGGTTAACAAGGGCAATTAAGGACATGTATAGAATATGAAATGGAATGTATAAATTCAATAGAAATCATTGAATTCCATAATGTGTTCATTTTGTCATAAAAGCTTAGAAATGTTTTATGCCATAAATATCATGTATTTAATAGATCATATGACATATTATAAGTACATTAAAGTGTTTAATATGATAAGAATGGTATGAATTCAAGTACGGGTGAGAAATGAACTTAAAGTGGCATATTACACCAAAGACGAAACATAAGGTGGTCTAAAGAGCTAAATATAGCTATTTATGTAAATAAGCCTAAAATGTGATTAGTTTCTCTAATTCATATGTTTATGCATGAATGAATGTGAAATAGTGTATTAGAGATGTAAGATGCTTACTATGTGCCTTAGGTTAGATATATGCACATATTATGTGTAAGTTGCTTTACATGGGTGTTTGTGAATATATCTTAAAATGTTGTGTGTAACAAGAATGGTTGCATAATGAATGAAAGTAACAGGTCATATAAGGTCACTAGTATAGGTTGGTCGAATGACATTTTGTGATTAAAGTGGGCATGACTAATGGCTTATGATGTATTATTATGTGTAATTAGGCCATATATGTGTGTGTGTATGGCACGACATATGGAGGTCTATTGCTTGTCATATATTTTAAGTCAAGTGTTATGATAGAATGAAGGCTTTTAGAGGCTAGATGATAAGAATAAGAGATTTAAGGTGTTGCTATGAGCATGGCCGAATGATGATGCATAAAACTATATTGCATGTGTATATATGGATTAATTAATAAAAGATGAGTAAGAAAGGCCTAATGGCCGAAACTACCAAGTAGTAATAGGGACCTATGATTTCTAATGCCATAAGGTTTAAACATGTATGAATATGTCTTTAAATGGTGTTTATGTCCAATGTTTGCTAATACATAATAAATGTGCCTTAATGTGCATATTAGAGGCAAAATAAAGAAGAAGGCATATAATTAGCTCTATAGCTAAAATATCCTAGTGGGCATGAGGGCTTGTGAGTTTTGATTCCATGAGTTCTAAATGCATTATATTTGTGTTTGAAAATGGATATGTTAAATATGTGATGATGAACACTAAATGTGTTTATATCATCTAATATGGTTGAATGGACTATAATGGGAAATGTGCATGATGTTTCATGAATTGTGCAAGATTTGGTGTATGTGTGCTTTAAATATATATATATATATATATATATATATATATATATATATATATATTCAAACATGAGTATGATTAAATTCATCAAAAAAAAAGAAGTTTAAGACCTAAAGGTGTCTTAAACCCGAAATGAACTTGAAAAGAGTTCTTGAAAGAACACTATGCCATAAATTGAGAATTTAATGAAAATAAAGGCATAAATGGATCTAACTAGATTTATGGCCTTATTTGAGTATGTATATGATTAATACATGCTAAAAATCCATAAATGAAATGGATATTGAGATGTATTATGCATATAACACAAATATGGCATAATGTGAGTAAAATGGGCATAAATGCTCAAAATGATGTTTTTAATGAAATTAGGCAGTTTTAGTCATTCATTGGCTAAAATATACAAATATAAAGCTAAATAAGCTTATCTAATGAGGTGAAACTAAAAATAATGGTTTTAACCTATGAGATACAACAACGTAGGAAATGGATAGGTTGACCGATCAATTAGGGGATATAACAACTATTAATATGCTTCAATGCTCAGATAAGGTCTAAAGGTAAACTTATAGTCTACCTTTGGACATATGTGTTTGGATCTTTGGATCTAAGTGGGTGCAGTCATGTAAGTCGGGTTAGACATTGCACTATATTGGTACAGCAGCTGCTAGGTCCAAAATGTAGGCTACTGCATGACATATATCACTATGTGGGTGCAGTCATATAAGTCGGGTTAGACACTACACTATGCTAGTGCAGCAGTCATTAGGTCCAAAATATGGGTCACTACATGACATATATCACTATACGGGTGCAGCCGTGTAAGTCGAGTTCGACACTGCACTATATTGGTGCAGCAGCCGTAAAGTGTAAAATAAGGGCCGCTGCATAATTCATGATCCTGTTATCTATAGGTTTAGAGTTGTTTACATGGGCATAAGTTAAAATAACAAGGAAAAAATAGCAAATCAACACATAAATGCATGTCATGACAATTATATGATAAATAAATGCATGCATAAGTTGAAAATGATAAGATTTGGTTATTGGATGATATTAAATGTTTGATTGCCAAACATGTATCATAAGGATAGTAATGTGCATGAATTGTGTCAAATTGGTCATGAATATACATATCATTTTTATGACTTAACAATATGAAGTATGTACACATAGTTATATACATGCCATTGTTTAATACTTGGTTACATATTATTCCACTATAGTTCTTATCATGATGTAAAAGTGAACATAGAAATGTTATTTATTTTATATGTGACTGCGATGGGAGTTAACACCATTATTGTTAAATAAAGTGAATAAAATAGTTATTTAAGTATTATGCTATTATATATTAAGTGATATTATGCTGTAAGATGATTGTGCCATAAAAGTGCTAATTATATTTTATTAACCTAAATAAATTGAGTTCTTTCATACGATGAGTATCAAATATGACTTGAGATTAAGTATATACATATTAAAGCTTTAGCGAGTTTTAGCTTAGGCATGTAGTTGTATGGCAAAATAATAAATTTATCTTGCTAATAATGCATAAATACTTGTCATATATATATAA
The DNA here is from genome assembly GCA_948208565.1 of Hura crepitans. Classification (NCBI taxonomy): domain Eukaryota; kingdom Viridiplantae; phylum Streptophyta; class Magnoliopsida; order Malpighiales; family Euphorbiaceae; genus Hura; species Hura crepitans. The sequence continues at coordinate 4,575 of CANXYI011743398.1, forward strand.
CATAGTAAACTTGGATACATCACTAAGCAACTTTTGCTTATCACATTAGTGGTTTTGGATGCACAGGTACATGCAAATTCTAGAGATAGGCAGTAGTTATTTGATGGCATTGCCATTGAAGAGCCTAGAGAGGCCAATATTAGATGTAAAAAAATGATTAATATCATATGTAAATATTTATGTGTTGTATTTTTTTCCTTAAGAGTTATGATGTAATTTATATATGGGGTTGATTAAGATCAAGTAAATGTTGTAATTGTGTAATTTATAGTGTGGATGTATTGAGAATGTGGAAATTGCTATGGTTGATGTGAATGATTGTGAATTGTGGTGATTAAAATGATCACAGAGGCATAAGGTTGGCTTTTGATAAAATTATAAAGTGTTTTCACACGTTTTAAAATTTTTTGAAAGTGCCCCGTATAGCCATTATGCTGTCGAATTTTTGGCACAAAAGTTGTATAGGTTGTAGACTATTGGTTGCAGTTTTTTGTTTATAGTATGTAGAATTGTAGATTCATTTAATTATAAAATATAGTTTCAAGTTTTAGTGACAAGTTAAGTAGGTTCAACTGTAAAGATTTATGTAATGCTTCTTACATAGGTCCATTAACTGGACTAGCTAAGGGGTGCTACAAATTTTCTATTTGGTGCATTTTCTACCACATTTGTCTCTCTTGGATGATAGCACATGATGTAATCATTATCCTTAATTAACTCTTTCTATCGCCTCTATCTCAAATTTTGTTTTCATTGAGTGGGAAGATACTTTAAATTCTTGTGATTTGTGTAAATATAACACTTTTTCCATAGAGTTTATGCCTTTACATCTTTAGTGCAAAAACAATAGCTACCAACCCTAGGTTATGTGTATAATAATTTAGATAATGTGGCTTGAGTTTACTAAAAGCATAAGCCACTGCTTTACCTTTTTGCATCAACACACAACCCAAAGCATTATGAGAGGAGTGACTATCTATTACAAAGTCTTTACACAATGTAGTCTGTATTAGGATATGAGCTTTTGTAAGCCAAGCCTTTAAAACCTGGCTTAGGGTCTATCCATTCAAACTCAACATTCTTGTGAAGAAGTTTTAAGAGAGGTGAGGCAATCATAGAGAAACCTTTCACATATCTTGTGACACCCCTTACTCGGTCCGATCACCGGACCTAAGTGAGAGGCAGCACATAACTGATATCTAACTTACTAGACTTCACATCTTACATAAAACCCATATGATTAAAACCCATTTTGAAAACTCATTTTATCATACAAATTATAAACAAAACTATATTAATGAAAACCTCTTTCTAGTTTAATAATTAGGGATTATAGTGTTGAAAATTAGGTAGCATAATGGCTGTTCGATAACAATTTCTTAGATAGTAACCTATATAAAAAACACTTCTATATATATTCAACAACTCGTAAATAGTCACTATGATCCATTTGATCATGCCAATAAATCATCTCATCTTCTTATTCACAAGGACACATAAGAAATAACATTCAGCTCATAATCATTCCAATACATTCATACATACATTAGCTCACTAAACATCAGAAATCAACAGCAATACTAATACATAATTCCATGTGTACTACTTATATATATATAAGAGTTCATAATCATATTCAATGCAATATAGGCCTATATCTTTTAATAGAATGCATATAAGTGCCTGCTTAGAATTTTATAGATAATCTAATAAAAATCACAACATAACTATATAAGAGCCTTCTTCAAGAACCCTAATCTTCTTCTACTTATAAATCCCACTATCACCATGATAGATGAACCTATGCATCACAAATAGATAATGTATTAAGCTTTGCAGCTTAATGGTGTACTTAATAATCTTATGTTCATGCATACTTTCATAAAAATATGTATTAAGTTATAATAATCAAACGTGCATTATTTACATGTTATAAAGACATTATGTGAGCTAGCAGAAGAAATTCATCCTTTATCAATATGTAATAGATAATCTCTTAAGTAATAACAATTATGAAATTCTAGCTACCATTACAACTATTGTTTCATGTATGTTTATATAACCAGCCTATTATCATACCTATAAGTTATTGTCTCATTATGTAGATTATACTTTTAATTATTCTTCACTTATCCATTATTATCCTAAACATAGGCATTTATATGTAGGGTTCATTTATAATTTACATATCACATGTATGCACCTAATTAAGCAATTTCATTGGCAAGTCCTTAGAATCATAACATGTGTGACAAAAGTTGCCATATGAGGGTAAGCATATAAACATCCTCACTGCATAATCCATCCATACATACCTCAAGCATAACATATCAATGATTTCATTTGTGTTTAATAATTTTATTCTTCTTAAATTATAATGCATTTGATTTGCCCATGTATATAAGAGACATGTATCTAGCATACACATACATCCACTTATATGCATGCATATGTGACAACTATATTTTGAGAAAAAACATATGTAGCATAAAAAGTCATATATATAAGCATACAAGCTAGTGATCCATAAACATGAACAACATATTATAAAATGCATAAGAGTCAATATTATAGTCAATATATATCATGTCTTCTGATTACATGTATTAATCTTTTTAATTTTTATTATACTATTATTTTGTTATACCTATACTTAAAGACTCTTGCCCAAAATTGGATAATAGGATTATTTGGGCCACAAAGGCCATGATTGTATGGTGCCTCATCTAGACTTATATAGCTACTACACTAGCCTACATCATGTGTTGTGGCTTGTCTGAACCTATACAGCTGCCACACCAGCTTGGGTGTATGTGTAGTGCCTCTGTAGATCTATACGGCTACTGCACTAACTTGAGTTATGTGTAGTGGCTCTACAGACCTATACGACTACTAAACCAGCTTAGGTATGTGTAGTGGCTCTATAGACCTATACGGTTTTTACACCAACCTAAGTTATGTGTAGTGGCTCCTTAGACCTATATGACTACTACACTAACTAAGGTAGGCACCATAGCACCCTAGCAGCTGCTGTCTATCCCTAGTTAATTGGCCACCTATTCAATCTAAGTTGTTTAATCGTATAGGCCATCACTATGCTTAATATTATTTCACCTTCTTATAGTAGTTTAAAATAAGTTTTCTTATTCATTTAGCCAACACAAGACCTCATGGGGTAACTAGAATCTTTATATCATATTCCTTATTTTTATGTTACCATATATGAATTTTGAGCACATTGAACATCATATCTACTATATTCTTCTTTTATGCATGATAGCATTATTTTTAACCTTTTGCATTACCACAATACGTAATGCCACTCTTGCATTTCATATGACTTCATCATACCATAATCCACATGGTGAATGTCTAAAGCACTAACTTTTCTCATATTAGGCCATTCGGCCACAAAGAAGTAAATTATATCATCATATACATATATTTAACAATAGTCTTTCTCATTGTCCATCATACATAGCAGGCATATCAATTTCTCACTAACACATCATTATAACATATACAGACACATGTACACTTCCAATAGTAAAAGCATAAAATAAACATAACTTGAGATGATCATGCATACTTGTTTCATTTGATCATTGAAAGCCTCAATCACCTGCTTAAGTTGACATTCTCAAAATACTTACATCCACAAGCTCCTAAACATGCTCTTTACCATTAATATATTGTCATTATACTTTACATGTTTACTTATACATAGAAATTGACCTTTCTAACTTTAAACCAAATTTAAACCCCAAAACCAAATTTAAATTACGAGCTAATATGCCTTACATGAACAATCATCAATTTTAATTACTTAATCCTTTAGGCCACTTATATGTACATAATCATGTCCTAACTTTATTTAACATGCATTCCCTTATACTTTTAGCTCATACCAATACAATTTAATCTACACACATTTGCACAAATTACTTAAATTTCCATATACATGCAATTTGACTCATAAGGCAATTTACTTAAGCTTGATTAAATCTATACATCCATTTGAGTGTCAGTCATATTTTTTGCTCATTTAACACAAGATCCTTCATACATTATATATATATATATATATATATAGTGACTAGAAAATTTCTATGAGCTTGCATGTATAAAATCATAATATTATAGTGTTAATGTACTGAGTGTCTTTCTCCTACATCCTAGACTATTAATTCATTTAATTGTATGTCATTTTCTTAAAAGCACCTCAGCCTTAGCCCTCATTCTATTGTGAAATGGCTACAACACTACTACAAAATTTGCGATCCTTTATTCTATCCCCTATCAAGCATAAATTCTGCTCTAAACTTTGTTATTTATAATAACATCCTCATTCATTATATTATATGCTAAGTACCCATATGACTAATTCAACCATGTAATCTACACATAATTATTGCAATTATACTCATAGATCAACAAAGCTAAATAAAAAACTCATACTTGATATCGTTAAGGACCTAAAATCATCATTGTGTTCAAATTGCAATAATCCAAAGAAGTGTTCTTTCCACTCATACAAAGAAAATGTTAATTATGCAATTTATGGGATTACTACCACTATCCCTATCTCACATTTGAATTTCTTTCAAAATTTAACCCTCAAACTAATGTTCCATTTTCAATCACTCATAAATAAACTCAAGGATTCCAAATTATTTAACTAAACAAATTAAGAATAGCTTTTGTACCTATCTAAAATGGAAAATATTCTATCCGTTTGTAGAAAACTCTCATTTTCATCCTTGTAAATGCTGATCAACTGATATTGGCTACTGTCTCCTCTTGCAATGAGGCCAATTTTGTTGCTATCTCTACTTATAGCAAGTCCCTCTACACACCAAATTGATTTCCATCACCATCTCCTTTTTACCAAAACCCATTCCTATAACCACTACAATCTAAATTCCACAATTTCATTTTCCTTCTCCTTCTTGGTTTTTCCAATTTCCTCTCAGATCAGTCCTTTATTTCCCACTTAACCCATATTAAACTATCCTTTTGATTTTCTATATATGAGAGTAGCTTATTGCATATCCTCTACTGTGATTTAGTCCCCTTAGCTTGTACTTCATTTTCCCTTTACTCTTCATCTATCAAAGGATTGATGCTACTATCCCTGATTTTTAGCTTTAATTTTATCTAAAGTGCCACCTAAATTTGTAGCATCCATAATGGCTTAGCTTCTAATTAATTCCCTAGCATCAGCTCTCTATTTCTCCTAATTTCCTTTTGTCTAAACTAAAAAAATGAGAAGTTGGATTCAACAAAAATTCCAATTGTCTTGGCTATTAGAACTAGTTGAGAAGAAGATAAAGACTGGGGATAAATTTTTGGGTTAAAGCAAGACTTGAGAAATTCAACTCATTTCTTCTTTCCTATCACCATATTTGTTGAATTTTTTAGAGTCTTCCACTTTTCTATCTTTTTTTATATCTTAGGAAGACTGAGAACTTTAGAATTTACTAGAGTTCATACTAATATTTTTTCCCTTTTTTTATTATATTAGACACATCCAATGTAACACCGCCTACTCATTCCTATAGGAAATAGGCAAGGTATGCTACTTTTCGTGAGGTCACCCATCCTTGGATTTCCCAAGGGGCCTTTCATTTAACCTCAACCCAAGTTTGACTAACTTTGACCTAAACTACCCATTATGCTCTTCTGATTATTTATCCTATTATTACTGCCTATTTTGGTTTATTAAAATCCCAAATTAAGACTACCAGACATTCATAGACAATCAGGTAGCATAATGACTACCTAGGTTAAAAATTAGAATTTAACCTGCAAGAAAAACAATTCTAAATTCATTTCCCCATCACACTCCATTTCTAGGCCCTTCTAGTCCTCCAGATCTCAAACAACATCAAGCAGCACACATAATACACAGAACACAGGGTTTCAAACTTGTCAACACACAAACAGAAGCAAGCAGATTTACATTATCAAATAAAACTATACGTACATACCAAGTTATCATTCACAATTTTCATACACAACCTATAGCCCACATAATCCTAATATACATGAGTGCTTGCTATAGTAACTCAAAAAGAAAGCAAAATAGCAAATGACTCGAAGGCAGCTACACTGGGGATGTTTGATGCTAGTCATCTCTCAATCTACTGCCTACGCATCGGAACATCGACAGGCTGAGTATAAAACTCAGTGGTGGAATAGATAAAATATACTATGTCATACACATGCATACATGCAACACGCAACATCCAATACACATGGCAATCACCCTAATCTTCTAAGTCCAGTTCACTATTAAGTTCAGTTTACTTATTTATTTCTCAGTCAAGTTTATTCTGATATAGGCCTATGACAGATAAACAATTCTTTAAAACACTGGATACTGGGAACTATCCTGTGCAGTGACCCACATTTTAGACCTCAGTAGCTACACCTACCTCGCCCGATAGCAGGGATCAATCCATAGACCTCACAATACCAGACCGGTAGATAACAGGGATTAGCCCTATGGGACCTCCCAATACCTTGAGTCACATCAATAACAATCATAGGTGGATAGCAGGGATTAGCCTGGTGGGATCTCCTAATATCCACATATAACAAATCGGTAGTAAGGATCAGCCTAGGTGGACCTCCCAATACTTTACTGTGCATGGTTTATCTCAGAACCTCGGTGGCTGCACCTATCACATCTAACACACAGCAGTAGCCCCAGAAGGACCAAACTGCCTAGCAGTTGCTAACTCCCTAGTTGATGAGTCAACCCATCTAGTGGGTGTCTAACTGATGGGTCAATTACGTAATTTGACTGTGACTCTT
>CANXYI011743509.1:0-10249 GCA_948208565.1 Hura crepitans
CATGAGGAAACACCACTGGAGATGGACCCTATGAAATATGCTTTTGGGGTAACATCAGAAAACCTCTTGGTTTTTTTGGTACACTAGAGAGGGGTATAGATAGACCAGAATAAGGTACGGGCAATTATTGAGACCCTTACCAAAAAATAAAAAGTTGCAAAAATTATTGGACAAAAATAATTTTCTTAGAACATTTATTGCAAATGTTGCAGGAAAACTTCAACCATGGACAAATTTGTTAAACTTGAAAAAAATGAAGAATTTGTTTGGGCCAAAGTACATAAAAAGATCTTTGAAGAATTAAAAGTTTATTTGACTAGCCCATCGACTATAACCACACCACGGCCAATATAACCTTTGATATTGTGTATTTCAGCTTCTGATTATTTGATTAGGGCATTATTAGCACAAAAACAGGATGAAGTAGAAAGAGCAGTTTGTTACTTTAGTTAGGTTTTGAATGATGCTAAGACTAGATATCTACCGATCAAAAAGCTAAGCCTAGCTATTTTCCACTTGCATGAAGTTGAATATTATATGCTGCTAGTAGTGATTCTGTTGGTTAGCCAGATAGATGTGATCAAATACATTTTGTCAAGGGTGTTTTAGAAGAATCAGATTGGCAAATGGGCATTGGGTTTGACCAATTTTACTTTGCAGTATACCTTACAAAATTCTATCAAAGGCTAAACTTTGATAGATTTTTTGACTCATTATCCTAATATGAAAAATGGTGGCAAGAAGTTGCTTTTGTAGATGAAGGCATTTGGCAATTATGGTTCAACAAATTTAGAACAATGTATTCGATCAAAGTGGGTATTGTGATTATATCTCCTAACAGATTGTGTATCACTTTATTTTTTATTTTGGATTTCAAGCATACAAACAATCAGGCCAAATATGAAGCTTTGGTGTTAGGGATTGAGATTCTAATTAAGTTTAGGGCAAAAATAGTGGTAGCAAAGAGAGATTCATTACTACTTATTTCACCAGTTTTAGGAGAATACCAATATGAGAGCCCTACTTTAATACCACACTATAATAAAGCTTAACATCTGGTAAGGGGATTTAAAAGCTTTAAGCTAAAATATGTTAACAAGAAGGATAATCATGAAGGCAACTCATTAGCATAATCAGCTTCTAGTTTTTGAGGTTTGATCTTCCGATAATCATGTGGTCGTATCAATTGGTCTTGACTAGGGAAGAGTGTGTCATTATTAATAAGGAACTAAAGATAGACTGAAGAAGAGAATTCATAGAATATTTAAAGGCCCTCTCATCCTTAATCGATTGAAGAATTAGAAGGCTTACCTATAAATATGTGCTCATGGATAGAGAATTGTTTAGAAGATGGTTTGATGGAGAATTCCTCAAATGTATATGACACAATGAAGTTTTGTTAGTAATGGCTAAATTCATGAGGGTATGGCCGGAGCACACCAGTCGGGTCAAATGATAAAGTGGCAGGTTATTTAGTTAGGGTATTATTAGCCAACTTATGAGAGTGATTGTTATTAGTGTGCCAAGAGTTGTGAGGAATGCTGAAAGCATGGACCAGTTTGCATCTATCTGCCGAGAAATTGCATTTTCTAACTTGCTTGTGGCTATTCAGAGGTTAGGTAATTGACGTGATTGGTAAAACATACTCCCCATCTACAAGAGGCATGCTTTTATAATTGTAGCTACTAATTACTTCGCAAAATGGATCAAAGTTATCCTAATGAAAGTGGTGAATCGACAGTCAGTGATTTAGTTCATCAAGGAATATTTTGTGTTTAGACATGGCTTGCCTGAGTCCATGACTATTGATTAAGGGACAATCTCTACAGGGGAATCAATTTGGTCATTCACTTGAAGTTTAGGGATTAAGTTGCTCCATTCCATGCCATATTATGTTCAATTGAATGGGCAAGCCAAAAGTGTTGATCAATTGTATAAAATAATCCATTGAGGATAATTCTAGGAATTGGCATGAAACACTTTTTCAGGTAGTCTAGGTGAACAGAGTTGGCAAAGGAAGTTCCACTGGTATTGCTAAGTTTGAGTTGGTATACCAACAAATGGCAATGGTTCGAGGTGAACTAACAGTAAATTTTTTTCGATGAGAGCATTAGAAAGAGTTGACCCTATCAGAACACAGGTAGGCTTTTTGCCAAGAAGCTGAGAAATTAGATGATAAGAGGTTAGTTGCCTTGAGTAAGTTAGAATTGTAGAAAAAACGGGTAGAATGAATATACAACAAAAATGTTAAACTCCATAATTTTGTAGTTAGAGGTTTAGTTGGAAATTGATTCTGCTAGAGACATTATGAGAAGGCAAATTTGGGTAGTCATGGGATGGGCCTTCCAAGATTTATCAGATTATAGGCAAAGGGGTTGTTCGGTTAGCAAGTCTTGAGGGGCATATTCTTAATTGAAGTACTAATATTAGATATTTGAAAAAGTATTATCAATCTCTTTGGGATAAAATGTTGATCGATCATTGTTATTATGAATATCAATTTTGGCTATGTTGGCCAATTGAAATTCTGATTATAAAATGAGAATTGAGTTGACTAAGCACTATTATATATCATGTAGTTGGTTATTTTGGCTAATTTATGAAATGGGCATCTTTATTTCAAATTGGCCAATAATATGCAATGATAAATGAAAATAAACACATAAGAACCTTGTGATTAGAAATGTCATAATAAAAAAGAGAATTCTATATAAAGGCCGAGTGGCTATACAATCTACATATCTTTTTCTATGTCCTTGAAAAATTAAGCTAAAGTAACTGTAACATGAGCACTATTGCTCTCGGCCACTTTAATTCCAGACTTTGCTTGGCTCAGGGCTTTCCTAGCTCTTTTTCTCTCCTTCATTGTGGCTTCAACTTCTTGTCAAAGAGAAGGGCTCTAGTCATTCGTTCATTTTGCTCCTTTTTAACTTGGCTAATTCCCTCTCTAGCTCTTCAATTTGGGTTATTTGTTTGACTCTTAATAGAAATCTCCTTTTGGCAGGAAAAAATGGTAGTACTGGCGGAGTTAAAAGTAGCTTGGGCTTTTTCCCTTTGAGAGAACTTGGTTGTTTTGAGATCACTTCATATCGACTAGTCGATTTAAGGATGATAATAGTTGGCTAATACTTGCTTTCTGGCCAATTGTAAAATGGTAACGAGTACCATGTTGGTGAATAGAGGCCAAGTTATTCTTGAATTCGACCAAGTTGCTTTCATTGAGGAGGAAAGATTGTGACTTCTTAGAAAGAACTTAATCGAGATAGTTGTTGAAGGATTAGAGGATTTAGCAGCTTTAGTAGAAATGGTTTCAGTTTCTTCATCATCATCATCACTTTCAGACAAGGAATCTGACTTGGATAATAGCTAAAGGTCAACTAGTATAGCTGTAGCCAAATCATTGGGATAAAGAAAGCTTGTAGTATGAGTTGGTATTGAGGCAGCTTTTTTTTAGCAATAATGGGCAAATGGTGACTTAATGGTTCTGGAGACTTAGGTGGTGGCTAACTAGAGGCCTCAACTGATACCCAGCAAGGATGCTTTAATTGAGGATGGTCTTTCAAGCTTTCATATATATATTCTTTGATTGTGCAAGAAGGTGTGAATCTCTTCTTCCTGGTAGATAGCTTTATTCTTTTCACTAGAACTTGGGTTTTGGTCGAAGCCGCCATTGTGAGAAAGAAAATTAAAGAAGCGTAGGGCAAAAGTCTAGTGAAATTCAAAAGTAGTTTATCTATTGGATTGACTAGCTTGTAAGGACAATATAATGCTTCAGGGGGGAACTTTATTGGTAATTGGTATTGGAATGAGCTTGTCCAAGTCATGCCCTTTGTAAAAAGGGGTTATCCAAGCTATTAGATATAGCAAACTTGGCAGTTGGAATGGGTGGACTTGTGTCTTCAAATGGTGTTGGAAAGAAAAGGATTGTAGAATCTAGATCGAATCTTTGAAAAATGATTTTAATCATTGTTCCTCACAAAGTTCCTCCTAAATTTGTCTATACTGCCTTAATATAGCCAATCGATCCATATGTTGTATTTGATCTTGTAATATGCTTCAAATGATTGAATTTATTTGATGTGCTCATCTTTTGCCTTCCTTATCGATCAAACTTGCGAATTAGATGATAAAAAGTTAGATTCATAATGTATCCAATCCAAGTCACCTTTGATTATATGATTTTTAAGGATTCACTAGAGAGACTCTAAAATATTTACGTTGTAATCTCAACCACCATACTTGGAAAAAAGGAAATGGTCGACGAATCTTTATCAGGAATTAACCAAGTTGTCAATGTCAACTTGTCCTCTAGTTTATAATACAATTCACAGATTTCTTAAACTAAGATAGGTGAAGAGATTTTATATCAGTCATATAACAAATGATTCAGGTACTAGGACACTGGACAAGGAATAGTTTGCATTAGGCCAAATCAGTGAGCTAACAAATAGGGGTAATATTATTGGACTTTGCATTTATTATTTTGATAATTCCTAATGGTAGTATTATAGTGCAAGTTCCTTGTGACTAACATAGTTGACCAAGAATCAAACCAAGTGGGAGCACCTTGAGAAAACAAAGAAGTTTTGGTCAACTTGAATTTGATCCATTTTGGACTAGAATTGAGCAGGATACAGTGGATGCATATAGTTGAAGTCTTTAGGGTTCGTTTCATAAAAGAGTGAGAAAATCTCTAGATCTTGTTTTTATGTTTTCAATCTTTGAACCACCATGCATAGCATAAAGTCAAAGTGGGAGAAGGTTTTTTAATGGAATAAAAAAAACTCGAGAAAATAAGCTGTAAAACAAAAGTACATCATCCATAAAGGGCCATTAGGCTCTTTGAATTTTTCGACTGAGGGGTTGAAACTAGACTCAACTAGGTTAAATGGTAGTAGATCAAACAGACCCCTGTACAGATGTGATAACTAATATGGTGCAAGGTTTAGAGAAACTCCTTAGGCGAGGTTAATAGCTTGGTTAAGGTGCTCTCATGTGACTTTCTTCGACACCGTACATAGGCCGAACTTACATAACCAAAAGAGTAGAAAGGCAATTTGTTAGGTCATCTGGTGAGTTCTACTTTTGTAAGGCATTTATTGCTTTTCCACTACAGGGGAGACTAAAAAGAGCAGATAGGTCATAAGTAGTGATAAACATGGGGGCAAACCTAAAGGCAAAGGCGTTAACTACCTTTGACCAAAATAAAGATGAAGCACCTAAGATATGGTTTATATATGGAACTTTGGTCTTAGACAAATGAATACGATCATAGATGCCTACAGCTTTCCAAGTATCCTTATAATAAGGTTTTAAGGAGTCGATCTATTGATTGAATGGATTTTGGGAAATAGGCCAAGTCATAATAATAGATTTTCCAAGCCAAAAATCCAAGTCGTTATTTCCATAGGATCAAATAAGTTCAATATCAGATAAAAGATATACCCAAGTAAGCTCTTTCCTAAGCAAAGTAAGAGATGGACCTAAAATAACCAAATCAATGTAGGTAGCTCTTGTAGTACCTAGTGGTTGGTCAAAGAAGTTTCTTGAATAGTTGAGACCTTTATAGTAGTTCGGGGGTCAAAATCTTTGGAGTAGCGCAAGAAGTAGCTCTTTTCTTGCCCATTTTTCCTAAGGATGGACATGAGACCATTAGGGAAATAATAATGAAGATTACATGAAAACTAAAAATAACAAGATTTGAAAGCTTACCTAAGCTCTAATGAAACTATCAAAAGTTGTAAAGAAGGTTAAGAGAATTTGAAGAAAGCGGTGGAAAGTAAAAAGTGAAAAGATATCACCCAGTGTTTATAGGCAAAAAAAGGGGTGATCGCGATTAATAACCAGAATTAATTGCAATTATTCCCAGACTTTTCGAATTCTATGCCTTTGCTTGAAACGGGAGTGCATGAACTTTAGCTCAAAATTAGGTTAAGGACATAAATCAAGGTTCGATTGTTTAACTTTGAAATAAAAGCAATTGAATCATTGAATTCCAGGATGATATCTGGCTAACGAAATTATAGATTTGCCAGAACTAGTCATTCAAGGAAAAGCCGGCCATACTTGAAATTCATCATTCGCTAAATGACCAATTTCAAGGGGAGCATTGTTTGGCTTAGCTCATTTTTATGGTGACATGCCACATATTTCAACCTATAGTAAGAAAGCAAGTGTACAGATACAAAAGTGCCAAATGTCAAGGCAGGAGCTTGTGAGTTACACTTGACTGCCTATATAAGCAATAAATATGTACTTTAGAAAGGAACTTTTTTCATCATCATCAGAATCTAAGCATTTATCATTTTCTCCTCTTTGTCATCTTGTAATTAGTAGTATTGTTCTCATTCGCCCTAATCTGGATTCATCAAAGCATCAGTACTTTGCCCGCGATTCCCAATTAAGTTACTTCTATTTGATATCTTGCAAGAGATTGGACCAGGGAACCCATTCTTGTATTTGAATATTTCTCCAATTCGGGGCGAAACAAATACCTGTGCCATTTAAATAAGATTTCAAATTTAATTAGGAAGAAAACAAAATAACTTATAATGAATTGATATGTTTTAAATAAAATGCATTAAAATCCATAAATTTTTGTAAGAGTGGCAATGAAATGAGTAATATCGAAATTTGGCCGATCCATTATAAAACCCGTTTAATTTTAAAGTACATATCCATTCTAATCTAATAAAATTTATCTCTCTACTATTTATACCCATACTAAACCAATTTATTGATATCTGTGGCTACACATACTTGTATAAATATTTATTTAACTAATCACGAATTTAAATAAAAATATTAATTTTAATAAAATTATTACTTATAAACTTAAAGGACTACAAATATAATTTTATAAACGTTTAAATTAGGCAAAGATCTAAATAAAAGACTTGCATAAACAACTTGTAGTTATAAGTCTAAAAAAAAAAAAAAAGCTAAAAGTTGTATTTAAATGAAATAAAGACTAAAGTAAAATGTCAAATAAAAAATTATATCACTGAAATTCAATCAAATTTCAACTATATACGAGCTTTCAACCTTTCAAGAAAATTAATCATATTCGTGGTTTCAATTGTCTAGAATATCATATTGGTTTTCAAGCAAATGAATTTATTTGGGGCATGTGCTTACTATTTAAAATTAAAAACATAAATAAGTTTCAGTTGTGAGTACCCAAATAGCTAAACTGGTACCCTAAACCATATCATTTTATATTTTTAATATTTAAAAATCAATCCCAAATCTATTTTTAGGTGAATTTTATTAATTACCTAAATTATTAGTTACATGCTTCTAATTAATAAATTATAGTCAATTCAGTAAAATTAGTTACTAATTCATATGTCAATTATTTTTTAATCATTTTTTTTACTTTACATGGTAATATTTTATTAATTTAATACATTTTCGTTAATCCGGATGATTCGAGTAAGGTACTATAAGAAAATGATATCCCTATATGAAGAGAAGGCTAAAATTGCTTTCACTTGATTTTTACTTCAAAATATAGGTATTTATTCAGTATTTCACATCGGTTAAATATAAGTATATATTACTCTTTATAATAATTTATGCAGTCTTTACTTTCTGAACTAGTTTTTGAGATAAGGTAAACACAATTTAATTTTTTTAATTTGCTACGAGAGATACCGGTTGCGATACATATTTTTTGTTATGTTTGGCTCCGTACATTAAGGGGTTTGTGAAATATTAATATTGATCCTTACCCTCTAAATTAGATTTTGAATAAATTAAATATAAATCCATTTTCTTAATAATACTGTGGGAAATCATCGTGACCTTTCAAGATGTTTTTGTCAGAATTTTAAATTAAAATATTACTCTTGAGCAGCTAAAGGTTTTTTTTTTTTTGATAAAAGTTGCAGCAGGCAAATCTAATCGGGTTTTGAAGCTTGGAATAGGTATACCGATACTTTGATAAGACCCTATATTTTGTCCAACCAAAATTTTGGTTCGGGTGAAGATTAACGTCCCAATAAAGAAAACTTACCCAGTTTTTTTTTTTTTTTAATTATTATGCAGGACTGGGCATAGCAGCTGCTACCATAACCAGTGCTTTGCTAGGATGCTATTATTATTTAAGTAGAAGACCAAAATTTTTGAGTGGCAAGGCTCTGCAACTGCGACAGATGAATCCAAAACAAGAAGAAAAGATAGAGGCATTTATCGTTAACTATCATTCTCTTATGCCAAAGAGATATTCGTATTCCGATCTAAAGAAAATGACCAATTCATTCGGTGAGAAGCTAGGCCAAGGAGGCTTTGGTGGTGTTTACAAAGGCCAATTGTCAGACGGTCGTCCTGTTGCTGTAAAATTACTAATCGACTCTTCGGGTGATGGAGAGGAATTCATTAATGAAGTAGCAAGTATTAGCAGAACTTCACATGTAAATGTAGTTACTCTCTTGGGGTTCTGCTATGAAAAGACGAAAAGAGCTTTGGTATACGAATATATGCCAAATGGATCTCTAGACAAGTTCATATACAACCAGAGTCCTCCGTACAAAATCTGCCATTTAGATCGAAAGAAGCTCTTTGAAATTGCAATAGGGATTGCCAGAGGTTTAGAATACTTACACCGAGGTTGCAATACAAGGATTGTGCATTTCGACATTAAACCTCATAACATTCTTCTAGATGATGATTTCATTCCTAAAATAGCTGATTTTGGTCTTGCAAAACTATGCAAGGGAAAAGAAAGCATAATGTCAACGTTGGGCGCTAGAGGGACCGTAGGATATATAGCTCCTGAAGTATTCATGAGAAGCTTTGGAGGTATTTCTTACAAGTCTGATGTGTACAGTTATGGAATGATGATTCTTGAAATGTTTGGAGGCAAAAATAATTCTGATAATGGGGAACTGCAAACCAGCGAGATGTATTTTCCCGATCAGATTTATAAGTACCTCGAAACAGAACAGGTTTCTATAATCGATGACAATATAACAGATGAGGAAGAAGAGATAGTGAGAAAAATGATAATAGTGGGAATATGGTGCATACAAACCAATCCATCAACTAGACCATCAATGTCAAAAGTCATAGAGATGTTGGAAGGTAGTTTACAAGTCCTGCAAATTCCACCAAAGGCTCTCCTATTCTCTGCAGCTACACCGATAAAATTCTCCACAATTTCATCAACTATAGATGTGGATTCACAAACTAATGAAGACGAGATTTTGGCATTGACTGAAGCTGAATCGGCACCAGATTAAAACTGCAAATAGTAACTTTTAAGGGCAAGTATATAGGTAGCAGATGGTTACAGTAATACCCTGCCTGAAAGAAGGCGTACCTGGTTTCACCAAGAGCATTCGTGGTTTTTAGCGACTGTGTTTGGCAAGATTACTACTTTTTCTTTCTAAGAAATTGCGCCAATTGCAGGTGATCAACAATAGCCTAGCTTGTAATTGACAGGAAAAGAGTATAAGTTGGCACTCGTAGTTAGAATTAGATAGTATCATCTGCGTAGTGTGAGTTGGATCATTGAGTATGAGAATTTGTTAAAGCAACTGTAACTGTAATTCATAGATTCATTGAATATTGCAGTTGTCCTCGCTTCATTCTCCTCTTTGTCTCTTTATTATCTCTCTATCTTCTCTTCTCAACTCAGTTTTAAAACTTCCCTTGCAAACCAGTGGGGGCTCGGGTTCTTCTGTGAAGGACTGCTTCTCAATTTAGCCGGTCATATTATTTTTAATTTTTTTTTTTTTATAATTTAGCATGGCTTGTGCTGTTCTAGCGTGGAAAAACTGGAGTCCAAACTCTTGTAAACCCCATTAATTACTGCCAAGTTAGAGTTTATACTAGGAGTGTTTATGAGTTGGATTGGATAAAATTAGAGATAAATTCAAATCAACTCATTCACGAGGAATACAATGGTTTAATATGGTTTGGAGCGATTTAAACATAAGTTAAATCATTTCTTTGTTTTTATGATTTTAACTCTAATAATATTTCATTTCTATCTCTATTTTACTTATAAAAAATAAATAAAATATGAATTATTAAATAAATAAAAAATAATTATACTTTACATATTGAAATTTAATGATTAAAATTTTATTAAAATACATTCACTCCACTATATGTGTATTTATATTTACACCAAATTTATATTTATATCGCTATAAAAAATTAAAAGAATTATAGATACAATAATGTATTTACATTTATACCATATTAATTCAAAATTTTGAAAAATAATAGCCAATTTCTAAAT
>CANXYI011743608.1:0-11709 GCA_948208565.1 Hura crepitans
CCTTATCCTAAAATTGCCCTGGCTGCACCTATATAGTGTAGTGGCTTATCATAAGACCTCAGTAGTTACACTTACCCTACATAGTGTAGTGGCCCTCATCAGGATAGTTGTGGCTGTGCCAACATAGTATAGTGGTCTAAATCAAGACCTCAGTGGTTGCACCCATATAGTGTAGTGGTCCCATCTAGGAACAACTGTGGCTGTACACATATAGTTTAGTGGTTAACATCTTAACCTTGGCGGCAACACCCGCCATTATAATCATAGCCTCGAATGCAGAGAAACTCTAGTAGCTATTAATCCCTAGTTGATCGATCAACCCGTCTAGTGGGTGTCTAACTAATAGGCTATCTATCTCTTGATTATTTTTATTTATTTATTGTTCTTTTATTTTATTTATTTCTAAACTATTAAGACATAAATATTAGTCAAATTCATCTGCTCATTCTTACTAGATAGTTACGAGTCATATTCTCTATTGGACAGTAATAGGTAATTTTACAAAAAAGTTACTTTTCATTTGGTCATTTTTCACTATTCATTTAGTCATTTCTCATTCTTCTCATAGTCCCATGCCATCATATATCATGCCATTATGTCTTATATCATTTGACATTTCCATCATCATATTTCCACATTATTTTTATCACAAATCTTTCTTACCAAATAAATCATATAATGCTCAAATTCCATGTATCTCATTATATGCCATATAATAAACTTTATTTCACACTTAGTGTACATTTTCCTTTACCAATTTCCTGTCATACCATATATAAACTAATATTTAGCATAATGTCATACATAACCATATCCATGTATCATGCCATCATCATACAAATATTTTCACATGCCATTTTCCATTTATTTTACACATTTTATTACCATCATATGACATTATGATTAGCATCATGATACATCATGTACACATATCATGGAGACATGTACATGCGATGACATACATTCCATACATATGACCATAAATACATTATGTATATTCTTATACTTTTCATATCTAAGACATATCCATATCATCATTTTATCATCTAATTTATATCATGGCATGCATATTAGATTAAAACACTAACATATATGCATGAACCAACACTTCCATACACACTTTTATGCATGAACACATACAAACACATGTTGGCATGGATAAATTGGTTTGAATCGACATACCTAGGGTTGAATTCGACCTTTTTCCACCACTTTATGGCTTTATACCCCTTAGTTTTTCATTCTTTGTCCTTGAACATACATATGTGACCTAGAATTTAGAAAATCCATATAAAATCCTATAAAGCTCCAAATCAAAATCTCTAAACATGGTTTTTCTTAAAATTATCAAGGCTATATGTACCAAAAAAAAAAGAAAAAAACACTCAAACACTAAAAAGTCACTATTCACTCTATACATATATCTTCTATTTAAGAGGTTATTTTTGAGTTTTCCCACTTGGATGATGTTCTATAGAGCATGGAGGTATTTTTCCATATAAAGTTTGCAAGGTTTGGTGGGGAATTTGTGTATGAAGGAGAAGAAAATGGCAGAAAGCTAGTTTCTCATGGTGGCATCAACTTTAGGGGCAAAAGAGAGGTAGGAGATGGCTTTTGTGCATATGTGGCCTTCCCACATGTGTAAAGTCATGTATATGGCTAAGTGGCAAGGTTAAATCATGACACGTGGTAGTCTAATAACCAAAATTAACCATATTTTGCCTTAAAACTTAGATAATTAAAAAAATTCATCTATGCTTCTAAAAATAATCACTTTTGTTACAAAAATCATCTATTATCCTTACTCAGGCCCACATAAAATTTCAGTTTCAAATTCCAAAGACAAGTAGGTGTACTATTCACCTACTATAAAAATAAATTATGAAAAAATATTAAACGACCTCAGAAAATTAAAATTCCTTCAGCGGTCTATATCAAGACCTCAGCACTTGCACCCATATAGTGTAGTGGTCCCATTTAGGAATAGCTGTGGCTGTACACATATAGTGTAGTGGTCAACATCTCAACCTTTGCAGTAGCACCCGCCATCGTAATCATAGCCCCGAAGGTAGAGAAACTCTAGTAACTACTAATCCCTAGTTGATTGATCAACCCGTCCAGTGGGTGTCTAACTAATAGGCCAACTATCTCTTGATTATTTTTGATCTATTTATTGTTCTTTTATTTTATTTATTTTTGAATTATTAAGACACAAATATTAGTCAAATTCATTTGCTCATTTTTACTAGATAGTTACGAGTCATATTCTCCATTAGACAGTAATAGGTAATTTTACAAAAATGTTACTTTTCATTTGGTCATTTTTCACTATTCATTTAGTCATTTCTCATTCTTCTCATGGTCCCATGCCATCATATATCATCCCATTATGTCTTATATCATTTGACATTTCCATCATCATATTTGCACATTATTTTTATCATAAATCTTTTATACCAAATAAATCATATAATGCTCAAATTCCATGTATCTCATTATATGCCATATAATAAACTTTATTTCACACTTAGTGTACATTTTCCTTTACCAATTTCTTGTCATACCATATATACACTAATGTTTAGCATAATTTCATAGATAACCATATCCATGTATCATGCCATCATCATATAAATATTTTCCCATGCCATTTTCCATTTATGTTACACATTTTATTACCATCATATGACATCATGATACATCATGTACATATATCCTGGATACATGTACATGTAATGACATACATGCCATACATATGACCATAAATACATTATGCATATTCTTATACTTTTCATGTCTAAGACATATCCATATCATCATTATATCATCTAATTTACATCATCGCATGTATAGTATATCAAAACACTAACACATATGCATGTTCCAACACTTCCATACACACTTTTATGTATGAACACATACAAACACATGTTGGCATGCATAAATTGGTTTAAATCAACATACCTAGGGCTGAATTCGACCTTTTGCCACCACTTTATGGCTTGGTACCCCTTGGTTTTTCATTCTCACTCCTTGAACATACATATGTGACCTAGAATTTAGAAAATCCATATCAAATCCTATAAAGCTCCAAATTAAAATCTCTAGTCATGGTTTTTCCTAAAATTATCAAGGCTACATGTACCAAAAAAATAAAAAAAGAACACTCAAACTCTAAAAAGTCACTATTCACTCTGTACATATATCTTCTATTTGAGAGGTTGTTTTTGAGTTTTCCCACTTCGATGATGTTCTATAGAGCATAGAGGTATTTTTCCATATAAAATTTGCAAGGTTTGGTAGGGAATTTATGTATGAAGGAGAAGAAAATGGTGGAGAGCTAGTTTCTCATGGTGGCATTAACTTTAGGGGCAAAAAAGAGGTGTGAGATGGCTTTTGTGAACATGTGGCCTTCCCACATGTGTAAAGTCATGTATATGGCTAAGTGGCAAGGTTAAATCATGACATATGGTAGACTAATGGCCAAAATTAACCATATTTTGCCTTAAAACTTAGATAATTAAAAAAATTCATCTATGCTTCTAAAAATAATCACTTTTATTACAAAAATCATTAATTATCCTTGCTTAGGCCTACATAAATTTTAAAGTTCAAATTCCAAAGACAAGTCGGTGTATTATTCACTTATTATAAAAATAAATTATGAAAAAATATTAAACATCCTCAGAAAATTAAAATTGCTTTACCAATGAAGTCATTAGAATTTTTAACCTTTATGGTGTCCTATTTTCAGGTATGTCTGGGCACAACCTAGGTCATTCCCAACACAATCTCAATTTAGGTCATTATTCACTTATTTATTGCCTAAAATGAATTATTGGTTCTACTAAAATTTTAAATTATTTTATTTTCATCATTTTCTATCACGTCAAAGTTTTATGACTAGTACTATGCTCCTTTGGCCTTACAAAGGTATCTCAACTTCCTCAGAATACTATTCAAGCCTCAGAGGTGCTATTCATGAAACCTCAGCTTACGCCATTACAATTCTTCCCCTTTTACAAAATTTCATCCTCGAAATTACTTGATGTGAACAACTATGTGTATTAAGGCTTCATCTACTCCTCGCTCTCCCAGGTGGCCTCTTTATCTTTGTGATGTCTTTATAACACTTTAACCAATGGAATAGGCTTGTTCCTCAATTGTTTTATCTCTCTAGCTAGAATCTACATCGGCTCCTTTTTATAAGTTACATGTAGTTATACTTGAATATCCTCTATTGGTATCATATGGGATGGATTGGATTTATACCACCTTAGTATTAAGATGTGGAACACATCATGAATTTATGATAACTCAAGTGATAGAGCTAGCCTATAAGCCAATGGTCCCACATATTCTATAACCTCATTTAGACTGATAAATCTAGGACTGAGCTTCCCTTTCTTGCCAAACCTTAGGACCTTTTTCCATGGCGATACTTTTAATAACACTTTTTCACCTAATTTGCACTCAATATCCCTTTGTTTAGGTTTGTATAAGATTTCTGGTAATTTGTGGTGGCCTTTAACCTTTCTCTTATAACCCTAACCTTATCCTCTACATCCTTGATCAAATCTGACACTATAATCTTACCTTAACCTATTTCACTCTAGCAAAGAGGAGTCTTGCATCTTTTGCCATACAAGGCTTTGTACAGTGTTATACCTAGCTAGCATGATAGCTATTGTTATATGTAAAGTTAGCCAAAGACAAATATTGGTCTTAGTTTCCCTTGAACTCTATGGCACAACTACCTAAAATGTCATCCATTACTTGTATCACCCATTTTAATTGCCTATCTATCTGAAGGTGAAAGGTTGTACCATGTATCAATTGAGTACTAAGAAATTTATGTAATTTCTTCCAAAATCTAAAAAATAAACTAGGGGTCTCTATTAGAAATAATGGCTACTAGTACTCTGTACAATCTTACAATCTCATTAATATACAACCATGCTAACTTATCTAAAGAATAATGTATCTTGATTGGAATAAAATGAGCTATCTTGGTCAATCTATCCATTATTACCCATACAACATCTCATCTACTTCGTGTCATCAGCATTCCTATCACAAAATCCATAGTCACTTTTTCATAGTTCTATTCTGGTATTGCTATTGGGTGTAGCAATCTAGAAGGTACTTGATGCTTAACATTCACTTGTTCACATGTCAAACACATAGCCATGCATTCAGCCACATCGCATTTCATTCCTAGCCACCAATATTAAGGCTTCAAATCTAGGTACATCTTCAAACTTCTTAGATGCATGGAATAAAAAGCTTTATGTGCCTCCTTCAATATAAGAGTTCTGAACTCATCTATGTCAAGAACACATAATTTGCCATTGTAGTACAAACATCTATCATCTGCCAATTCAAATTTTGTGGTCTTCCCCTCTTAGACTTTACTCATAATTTGAGCTAGATATTCATCCCTCTCTTGTGCCTCCTTTATTAGCTACTTGAAATCTGGTTTAATCTACTATTTAGGTAATAGGGCATCTTCTCCTATATATTCCATCTTGACATTCATTGCCCTTATAGCTGCTATTAATTTTTGGCTTAACGCATCTATAACAACATTCACTTTCCTAGGATGGTAATCTATCAAGCAGTCATAATCCTTTATCAATTCTGACTATCACTGCTGCCTTAAGTTCAACTCCTTTTGTGTAAGGAGATATATGAAGCACTTGTAATCTATGTAGATATAGCATTTCTCACCATACAAGTAGTGTCTCTAAATTTTCAATGCAAAGACAATGGCAGCCAATTCCAAATTATATGTAGGATAATTCCTCTCATCAGGCTTCATCTGTCCAAAAGTTTAAGCAATCACCTTGCCTTCTTACATCAACACACAACCAAGTTCATTATGATAGGCATTAATATAAACAACAAAATCTTTCCCCTATTTTGGTTGAATGATGATAGGGGCTTCAATCAACATTGTCTTTAACTTGTTAAAAATTTCTTAGCATTTTTTATCCCACTCAATTCTTATATCCTTCCTTAACAACCTAGTCAATGGTGCTGCAATCATGGAAAAACCTTGCATAAATTGTCAATAATATCTAGCTAGTCCTAGGAAGCTTCTTATATTAGTTACATCCCTAGGAGGTTTCCATTCTAGCACCACTTCCACTTTACTAGGATCTACCCTAATACCTTACTCTAAAGCTATGTGACCTAGAAAGGCTACTTCTTTTAGCTAAAATTCACATTTACTCAACATTGCAAAAAACTATTTCTCTCTTAAGGCTTATAGCATAATTCTGAGGTGTTGTTTGTATTCCTCTCGAGTATTAGAATTGAATAGTATATCATCAATGAATACTACAACAAACTAGTCCAATTATGATCCAAAAATTTGGTCTATAAGGTCTATAAAAGTAGTTTGGGCATTAGTGAGTCAAAAAGGCATCACTAGGAACTTATAGTGCTCGTATCTTGTTTTGAATCCAGTCTTAGGTATGTTAGACTCCTTAATCCATAATTGATGGTATCCCTACCTTAAGTCAATCTTAGAAAACATGCTGGCACCTCTCTGTTTATCAAAAAAATCATTGATCTTAGACAATAGATATTTATTCTTCATCATCACCTTGTTAAATTATCTATAGTCTATACATAACCACAGTGACCTAGCTTTCTTCTTTAGAAACATCATGGGTACTCCCCAAGGTGAGGAGCTTAGTCTGATGAACCCTTTATCAAGCAATTCCTACAACGACACCTTTAATTCTTTCAACTCTATAGGTGCCATTCCATATGCAGTGATGGATACAAGAGTTGTACCTGGATACACTTTAATCTCAAAATCTAAATCCTATTTTAGAGGCAATCTTGGTAATTCTTCTAAAAATACATCTAAGAATTCTAACACCACTATAATCTAATCTAGGCTAGGGGTGGAGTGGCTAGTATCAACTACATGGGGTAGATAAGCTTCACACCCCTTACGAATGAGCTATCTTGCTATAATAGCTGATATAACATTCACTAAGGTACTTTTCTCACCCAAACTCATCACCTCACTTCTCTCAACTATCCTGAGTGTAAGCCTCTTCTATTTTCAACCAACTATAGCCTGATGTTTTGACAACCAATCCATACCTAGAATGATGTCAAACTCATGGAAAGGTAATTCAATCAGGTTTATAGGGAATTACTGAGATTGAATTATTAGAGGACAGTGTCTGTATATGTTATTTACTATCACACTCTATCCAATAGGATTACTAACTTAAATATCTAAGTCTATAAGTTCTAGTTCTAAACCTCTATCTCTCACTTATGTAGTGCATATATATGAATGAGTTGACCTAAGGTCTATTAAAGATAAAACTGGTACCTCAAATAAATAAAATGTGCTGGCTAACACGTCGAGAGCTTTTGGCTCTTCTTAAACTCTGATGGCATATTGCCTCACTAAAGCTCGAGCTGTTGATTAGGTTCTCTTGATATCACTGGGTTGATCATCTTTAGTCGGTCTCTTCTTTTTACCCTATGATGGTGCTGTGGATACCTGTGTCGGGGCTATTCCTCTTACCCTTTATAAGCAATCTCTCTGATAGTGATCCTTGGCCTTGCAGATGAAATGCTCTCCTCCTTTAACTAGATTACATCTCCTCCAGTGCCTTCTATAATAGGTCTCACATGTCTACGGTGTACCTGTTGGTACTGATGCTGAAGCACTGAAGGTATGCTATAAAGGTTAAGACCTAAATGTCAAAGCCTGACCTAACCTTTATGGCTAGGCCTGTCTCTAAGGTTACTGTATCTATGAAGATTGAGACTAAAGCTATCTTTATCTCTTACCAATGCCAAATGTTGTACTAGTTTAGCTTGCTACAAATGGCCTCTTTTTTCTAGAATAGATCTTTCTTCTCCTATAGCATCTCTTCCATGTCATAGGTAGCTACCACTAAATCTAGAAAATCTCTAATCTTATAGGTGGCTATCTGTATCCACAATTCCACATTGAGGCTTTTTTAGAACCTTTTACATCTCTCTTCCTTAGTACGGATAAACTATTCTGGATATCTGCATAATCTGGTGAAGTCTTTCTCGCACTTGACTATAGATCTCCTACCTTATTTCAAGTTAACAAACTTTTATCTTTGCTTGCCCTTATATGATTGAGGGATATACTTTTTTTGAAACATTTTTAGGAACCAATCCCAAAGTCACCTCATCTGTAGTAGCTTTCCTCCTTCTCATTGTGTCCCACCAATGGTAAGCTTCTTCATAGAGCAGTGAATTGGTATATTTCAAACTCTCCTTTATTGTGTAATCTAACTGCTCTAATATCCTCACGGTCCTATCTAGCAAGTACTCTGCCCTGGTAGCATCATCCTTCCTGGTGTTAAGGAAATCCATAGCTCCCATTTTCTTAACACTATCTAAATATGTCTTCTGCAATGGTGCTGGAGGTGGAGGAGGTGGTACAAGAGCTAGTGGAGGTGGTGGTGTTGCTATATGTGCATGCCTCAAAATCTCCATTATTTATGGTAACAAGGTTGGTGAGGATTAGGTCTTAGGCTATGCTTGCTCTATGGCTAGTTTATAGCATCACTAGGCTCTGAAGTGGCTATACTGAGCTCAAGCCTATAGATAGTAGTAAGAGCATGGCTAGCTACCTCTTTACGTCTGTCTGGTGGGACTAGTTCACCCATCTTATCTCCATAAAAACAACAACCTAATAGCCTCACACAATGTAGCTTTACTAGAATAAAAAAACCTTAAGCACTAGCACTCATATATACTAGGCCTAGAAATGCCTAAACTGACTATGTTACCACTAAATGTAATTTTGCTAGCCAATTCCCAAAGAAACTAAACAATGAATGCTACTTCCTAATGATCACCCATCCTAAAATTGCTCCTGAGGTTCATTCGTTTAACACTTATGTCACCAGCTAATTTATTTATCTAGGAATGTATTTTCATAAATCTTTTCCTACACCCCTCTTATACTAACTATTTCCATATGATAAAAAAAACTATTTCTAGTTAATAAAAATATATTTTACGCCAATTGTTCATTTTATGGAAATTTGGGTAGCATAATAACTACCCGAGTAACAAACCCAAAATATATGCCTGCAAAATCACTCTTCTAATATCCTACTCAATTCTCTATCCTCTCCTGGACCCTTCTAGTCCTCTAATCCATATATCATTATACTAAAGGACATAAACATCAACATATAAGGCATGAGGCCTACAATAATCAAATAAGCTAAATATTTATATTATACTAGGTATCCATTTTTACATCAGGTTTATAAAGTACATAAACTTAGAACTTGCCTAGCTAAGCCTAACCCACACATATATGTACATGAGTGCCAAATATAAACCATTAAAAGATATAAAATGATACTCTCAAATATCTATCCACCACATTGCAAAATTGACATTGAGGCTGGACAAATACTTTCTCACAAACTTGCACATCGAAACACCTACATGCTGAGTATATAGCTCAGTGGTAGATTTAATGCAATAAAAGCATGTCATGCAATCATATATGCTTTATACAATTCAAACATCCATTATATAGTATACAAAAATAGTATTATTAAAATAATATTAAATTGTTCTTCTATCTAATCTATTGTACTACCGGTCTTCAGGCATAGCATTCATATTATGTAAATTATTCATTTAGTACCTATGGTTATTATTCATAGTATCTATTTTTATTACATGCCTAAACTAGAAAAGATGACACTTTAAAACACTAGATCATAGGGAAATGTAGACTATATAGTGGCTTACATTTTGGACCACAACAGCTACACCTACCCAGTGTAGTGGCCCCATCTCAAAATTGCTGTGGTTACACCCACATAGTGCAGTTGCTTATCTCAAGTCCTCGATAGCTACACCTACCCTACATAGTGTAGTGGCCCTCATAAAAACTGTTGTGGCTGCACCCACATAGTGTAGTTGTCTATATTGAGATATTGGTAGTTGCACCCACCTAGTGCTATGGTCCCATCTAGGAACCACCATGGCTGTACCTATATAGTGCAATGGTTAATGTCTTGACCTTAACAGCTGTACCCACCATCATAATCATAGCCTTAAAGGCATAGTATCTCTTACAACTGCTAATCCCTAATTAACCGATCAACCCATCTAGTAGGTGTTTAAGTAATGGGCCAATTGTCTTTTAATTATTTTTATTTATTTCCATATTATTAAGACACAAAAATTAGTCAAATTCATCTACTCATTTTTACTAGACTATTATGAGTCATTTTCTCCACTGGATAGTTATAGGTCATTTTACGAAAATGTTACTATCCGTTTGGTCATTTAACATTCTTCTCATTGTCTCATGCCATCATATATCATTCCATTATGTCTCATATCATGTGATTTTTCCATCACTATATTTCCACATTATTTTTATCATAAATCTTTCAAATCAAATAAATCATATAATGCTCAAATTCCATGTATCTCATTATATCCCATATAATAAACTTTATTTCACACTTAGTGTACATTTTCTTTTACCACTTTCTTACCATACCATATATACTCTAATCTTTACCATAATGTCATACATAACCATATCCATGTATCATGCCATAATCATAAATATATTTTCACATGCCATGTTCCATTTATGTTACATATGTTATTACCATCATATTACATCATGATTAACATCAGGGTACATCATGTACACATATCATGCATACATGCACATGCCATGACATACATATGACCATACACACATTATGCGCATTCTCATACTTTTCACATCCAAAACACATCCATATCACCATTATATCATCTAATTAACATCATGGCTTGCATATTACATCAAAAGATGTACACATATGTATGAACCAACACTTTCATACATACTTTTATGAATGAACACATACAAACTCATGTTGGCATGTATTAATTGTATCAAATCCACATACTTAGGGTTGAATTCCACCTTTCTTCACCACTTTATGTCTTTGTACCCCTTGGTTCTTCACTCTCTCTCCTTGAACATACATATGTGCCCTAGAACTCAAAAAATCCATATAAAATCCTAAAAAGTTCAAAATCAAAATCTCTAAACATGGTTTTTCTTAGAATTATCATGACTACATAAACTAAAAATAAAAACTAAGAAAAGAACAGTTACACTTCAAAAAGTCATTATTCACTCCATACTTATATCTTTTCATTTGAGAGCCTATTTTTCAGTTTCGTCATGTGGATGATGTTCTATAGAGCATGGAGGCATTTTTCCATATAAAGTTTGCAAGGTTTAATGGCAAATTGGTGTAAGAAGGATAAAAAAATGTTGGAGAGCTAGTCTTTCATGGTGGTGTCAGCTTTAAAGGCAAAAGAGAGGTGAGAGATGGCTTTTGTGCACATGTGGCCTTCCCACATGTGTAAAGTCATGTATATGGGTAAGTGGCATGGTTAAATTGTGACATGTGGCAATCTAATGTCCTAAATTAACTTAATTTTGCCTTAAACTTCAAATAATGTTTAAAATTCATGTGCTTTTAAAAATAATCACTTTTGTTCCAAAAATCCTTGATTATCCTCACTTAGGCCCACATAAAATTTTAGGATTAAATTCCAAAGGCAAGTAGGTATACTATTCACCTACTATAAAAATAAATTCTCAAAAAATATTAAATACTCTATGAAAATTAAACTTGGAATTTTTAA
>CANXYI011743889.1:0-15095 GCA_948208565.1 Hura crepitans
CAACTCAAACAAGCATAACACCCATTTATATACATGCCATCTAGGTTTTATATACAGACGTAGTAGCTTTTAAGCATGCTAACCTAAACTTATAGGATTTACATGAGTGCCACTACTAAAAAAATCCTCTTTACCCTTCAACACTTAATGGCTACACTACACAATCATCGAGGCTAGCTTGCTTATCCATGTTACCTACTCACCACAACATATGTAAATTGTGTATAAAACTCAGTAGTGAATATAAACCATTTAAAACATGCCATATTCATTATCACACACATGCAAGCATAAAATAAATGTCTAGGTGTAGTGTGTGGGCAACATGCTAGATGATTAATGCCATTCACATGAACTGTCACATTTTCTTCAAAATTACCAAAATGCCACTGTGGTGTATTTATTAATATTTCTATCATAATTATCATCAATTATTTTAAATTTACTTTTTTTTTCTTTATTTTAAATCCACTTCATAAGCTCGACTAGAGAGATGACACTTACAGACATTGGTTTAATAAGGAACTAAAAAATATGTAGTGGCCCACATTTTAGACCCTGACCGTTGCACCAGCCTAATATGGCCATAGGGATTAATTCATAGGAACCTCCTAAGGGGAAAAAATACTGTGCGATTGTGCATAAGGATCAATTCATAGACATCTCAAGGGCACTAATCATGTCAAATAATCCATTCGGGTCTGCCTAGCAAACTAGTACAGTGGCCCTTTTAGGGACCTTGGTCACTGCATCGACATAATTAGATATACACTTCAATAATAAAGAGTGCCTACCTTGTAGACTAGTGCAGTGGCTCAATTATGAACCTCGGCTATTGCACTACCCCAATCTAATATACAGACAGTCTGGCAACTGTTAATCCCTAAGTTGATCGGTCAACCCATCATATGGGTGTCTAACTAATGGTCTATCTGACTCCATTTTAAGTTTATTTCTTTATTGATTTTCTTTTTATAATAGTATAAGTTGAAAAATAGACAGTTAAAATTTTTATCAGACAGTTAATTTTTGACCTGGATAGTTATAGGTCTCTTTTAGCCTTGTCAGGCAATTACGTGTAAATTTTTCTGCAACATTTTAACTCATTTTTGAAGGCATAATTAAAGGCATATTAAATTAAGTCTAGCCCATTATTTTGGCTCAATTATTTACATGCTAGGTAGTTATTTTAAGCAGAGTCCCAAAACAATTTTCTTACGAGAGAGTTATAGGTCATTTTACCTATTTGTGATAGCTAATTTAGATTCATTTTAAGTCCTTTTTTAGTGCCAATTGCACTCATGGTCATGCTTTTCCACATGCCTAAAGCCAAACTCAAATATGTATATCAATTTGCCATACAAATGGCATCCATGCCAAGTTACACAAACATCACATGTTAGGTCACTTTAAGGTACAATTTCATGCCTAAAATAAGTCTATTTACAAGTCCACTTTTTATACCATTTCAAGCCACTTTCAAGTTCATCTCTCAATCTTTTTCCATCCTTTAAAAGTGTCCCATATGTTATTCATTTCATGCCATACTAAGCATGCACATTCACTTTGATCATGCCATATGAATAATGCCACATTCATGCCACAAATGTCATGCTATTACTCACACGTGTGCTAGTTAGGCCATACCTTATTTTCATGCCAATTTACCTTGCAAAGCTCTCGACCAGAAGCCTTAATTTTCCTTACACATGCTTTTAATCACATTCAAGCACACATATATACATTTAAACATCACACAAGCATGCTTACACACACATTATGTCATTGCCATGCAAACTAAGCCAACATACACTATGATCATGCCTCAACCACATTACACACTCATATAAGCTTTATTTCACCAATCCCTTTACCTATACCTCACGTGCCATCAATGGCAAGTCATATACCATACCATATACTAACTACTTATGCCATACACTTAGCCTACCCACTGACCAACCTCTCAACTAAATGAGGGCACACATCAAAACATGTAATTCTCACCACATACCTATATATTTCGTGTAGCTTTCATGCCATATACCTTAGAAATCATGTCACATTCACCTTAACAAGCTATACACATACACATACACAAGCACAAAGCTTTCAGCCAAAAGGATAAATTACCCTTCTATGCATTTCTTCCCTCAAAACATTCCAATCATGCTTTACACATAACACTAGCCTAAATATGTAACTAAATCACCAATTCACACACATTAGCCATAAAATCACACCATTTCCATACAAGAAATCCTAACCTATTGCATAAAACTTCGATTATTCATGCCTCAAATGCCTTAAATTCACTTACCTCACTATCAAAGAAGTTGAATGCTTCACTTCAAGCTTGAAAGAGACCATAAAACACCTCACTTCTTCTTTTCCTACATTCACGCCAACATCCCTTCAAAAATCCACCAAAAATCACACACTTCTCCAAATTAAATTCCAATCTTGTATGTGTTCCTAGAATCCTTAAATCCCTTAGGAAATAAATTAAAAAGGTACAAAATACTTCCATATCAAGAGTTGTGCTTTTAGTCCTTTTTAGTGTACACCTTGAGCTATCTTGAATTTTCCTAATCTTTAGCCACTCTTATGCCCTCTAACACCTTCACAAATCAATTCCTAACACAATTAGGGGATTTATGGTTGCAATAAAAAAAAGGAAAAGCTTGCTTGAAGCAATAAAAATAGAGGTGAGAAGCTAAAATTGGCATCAAGATAGCAAAGGAAAAAGGAAGGGGTGAGTGGATATGGCTAAGTGGCCATTTAGGTGGCAAATGGGGGTTTATATAGGTGGTGAGGTGGCACGAGTGGGGCCCATATGCTACCAAATAACCTAAAAAAGTTCGATTTCAATAGAAACTTTGGGGAATTTTAAAAAATCATTCAGAGCTCTAAAAATCATCACTTTTATTTTAAAAATCCTCTATTGGTCCCATTTAGAGGCTTGTAAAATTTCACAACCAAATTCCACCGACAAGATAGTTAACCAATTGCTTCGATTTATGTGCAAAACCCTAAATGTAAAAAAATTTGAAAACAACCTCAAAATTTAAAAATTCTTTCACTAATGGATTTAAGGGAATTTTTGACCCTTAAGGTATGGTATTTTTAGATCTATCCGAGCACATCAAGGGTCATTCCCGGTCTGACTCCATTTAAGCCTATGGCACACTAGATTACAGCCTAAATTAATTTATTGGTTCTCTAAATCTTTAAATTAAGTCAATTTCATCATTTTATGGCCTCTCAATGTTTCATGACTAGTACCCTTACCTCGAACCTCGTGAAAGTGTCCTAGCACCCTAGGAACACTTTTTGACCTTAGTGGTACTACTCATAGAGCCTTAACTTACGGGCCTTACATATGCCTTTATTCTCTTTATGTCACAAATCATGGCATAATGTGCCTTTTAAACCTTATTTTAGGTTCCTTTGGTTTTTAGGACCTTTTTTAGGTCTATATATATTCATTTCTCGTATCATTATGTATGTTCACACAAAATTTATGTTACATTACATACTAACATCAAAATCTCCTCTTTTAGGAGACATTCAAGTTTTGGTCTCTATAATTAGGCCATTCGGCCACCCAATATGTTTAGGCCCTCTTAAGTACATTACTAATCACATGTATTATTCTTTAAACTACCATTTTCCTCATTTCATTCATCTATTTCACTAATATCTCTCATTATGCTCGTAAGGCTACTTAGAAGCTTTAGTTAACATTTAAGGGTATAATGCATACCATGGCTTTACACCATTCAGCCACCACCCTTTTAAAGCCTTAACCATTCTTTTTACCATTAATTAACATGAAAATACATTCATTCTAACACAACATATCATTGCAAATGAGTGGACATGGAACATCTCATACATGCCGTGACTTACATAACATATAATCACTTTGCTTATTTACATGCATTTTCAAGCACCATGACCATTAAGCACCAACATACTTATGCCACCACCAAGGTCTAGTGACCATACTTAAATGACCATAATTTTATGTTCTAAAACATGCATTGTCATTAATTTGTTCATTTCCACCTAGTAAGCACACTAAATGTCCATATAAGGCCGTTTTCACATCATAGGCATTCATATCCTCAACTTTACACAAGATGCACATAATACTTTTCCAACACCTTATTTTATTTCCACACCATCTTATTTATGTCATTTAAGCTATATATGCTTATTTTTTAGGCTATGTGATCATACATGTTCATTTTAAGTTTCCATAACCTATTATGTAACATAATAGGTTCAATTAATCCATTTGATCTTTTTGTCATTTTCATTTAATTCCTAAGTAATATATATATTGAAATATATTCATAAAATCATTAAAAGACACATTATACACATAAATATACACATTAGGTCCTATATACATTAATTAAGCCTCAATGTCTAATTACACGTAATATGTGCATTTATTGCATTTATTAAAAATCCTCACATACTATTTCAATTTTGCATCCCATAACTTCTATAGGGACTCCCCAAGGCCTGTCTACAGTTTCGCTTTGCCTTTATCTCAAGTTGGTTTGAAATTTCATAACTAAATAGAAAATTCAAAAATCTGTAATAATTAATTTGATAACCTAGAAATAAAGTAAAACCATTTTTGGACTCTTGGGCACTGCTAGTTCCTAGGAAAAATGATGGAAGTC
This sequence comes from Hura crepitans, assembly GCA_948208565.1. Taxonomy (NCBI): domain Eukaryota; kingdom Viridiplantae; phylum Streptophyta; class Magnoliopsida; order Malpighiales; family Euphorbiaceae; genus Hura; species Hura crepitans. The sequence goes on from CANXYI011743889.1 coordinate 4,701, forward strand.
AAAAATTTTTACTCAAAAAATTCATGGGTCCTATTCACAGGTGTCGAAAACTAACTTTTTTGGGTTTCTTTATTTGAAAATTTAGCTTTCTAGGGTGTTTTTATGGCATGGGGATATTTTTAATAATTTTTTATAGGCATAAATGGTCCTAAAATGGTGGAAGAAAATAAGAAAATGGGGAGGAGTTCCTAGATGGCATTAGCTGGCTGGAACAAGAAAGAGATGAATAGTGTAAAATGGCATTTCTAAAATTTTTGATTCTATTTATACCCCTTTAAAAAATTATTTAATTCAACCTTTTCCTTTAATTTTTCCTCACTTTCCAAGCTTTTAAAATCGTCATTTTTGTGTCAAAAATTCACTTTTATTATTTCCTAATTGTCCTTAAATTTTAGGCTCAAAACTTAATAAATTGAATTTATTATGATATTTTTAAGTCATCCAATTTTTAGAAAAATTACTTCTTGATGTCGAAAAATTTCGATTTCTGCACCATTGGATTTTTTGGAATTTTTGAGTCTTAAGTCATAACATTTTCATAATTTTCTAAGCAACTTTTGAATTTATTTATGATTCAACTTTGCCTTGGTCACCATTCTTTAGACACCACTGTAAAATTTTTGTTAGCATTCTTAACCACCCTAATGACCTTCGATTGACTTTAAACTTTGCCAAAAATTATTTTATGAGTAATATTTTCCCCTAGTGACTTTAATGCTTCTTAAGGTCTTAAAATCACTATTCATTTTGAGAAAATACTATTCATTAATTATCGAGATTTGCTAGGCATTACATTTCTTCCCTTCTTCAATAAATGTCATCCTCGACACTAGAATATTACCTAGTTCAAACAAGTGTGGATATTGCTCCTTCATCTGATCTTTCATCTCTCAGGTTACTTCTTCCATTCTATGATGTTTCCATAGAACCTTTACCAAAGGCACTATCTAGTTCCACAATTCCTTTTTTGCTCTATCAATAATCCTCATTGGGTCCTCTTCAAAGGGCAAGTTAGGATTAACCTCAATTTCCTCCATTGTTACACATGCATAAGATCCAACCTATATCTTTTGAGCATAGATACATGAATTATGTCATTGATCTATTGTAGTTTTGGAGGTAAAGCTAGTCGATAGGCTATTAGTCCCACACATTTTGTGATCTTATATGGTCCAATAAACCTAGGAATTAATTTCCCTTTCTTACCAAAACACAAAACCTTCTTCTAAGGCAAAGCCTTAAGAAAAACCTTATAACCCATTTCATATTCCACTTCTTTCCTCTTCAAATCCATATAGGACTTTTATCTTTTAGAAAATGCCTTTAACCTCTCTCTAATGATCTTTACCTTTTATTCTACATCTTGTATCAAGTCTGCCCCATAAGCTTAGTTTCACTGAGCTTATTCTAACATAATAGTGTTTTGCACTTCCTTCTATACAAGGTTTCGTAAGGCACTATGCTAAGACTTGCTTGATGACTATTGTTATATTAAAATTTAACTAATGACAAGTATTTATCCTAGCTTCCCTTAAACTCTAATGCACAACCTCTTAACATATCCTCGAGAATCTAAATGATCCTCTTGGATTATCTATCAGTCTATGGATAGAACATCATACTAAAACTCAATTGAGTACCCAAGGTATTATAAAGTTTCTTCCAAAACCTTAATGTGAACCTTGGATCCCAATCTAATATTATTGATGATGGCACTCTATGTAATCAGACTATCTCATCTATATAAATCTCTACCAACTTTTCCAAGGAATAGTCCATTGTCACCAGTATGAAATGTGCTATCTTCATCAAATGATCCATAACTACCCACACTAAGTCACACTTACCCCTTGTCATAGGTAGCCTAACCATGAAGTCCATAGTCACTCTATCCCATTTCCATTTTGGAATTGCTATAGGTCGAAGCAATCTAGAAGGAACTTGGTGAACTTAATCACATAATTAGACACATCTTTCTCATGCCTTGCCACTAATGATAAAGCTTCAAATCTTGATACATTTTAGTGCTACTAGGATGCATCGTATACAGAGCATTGTGTGCTTCTTGTAGAATCTGATTCCTCAACTCTTTCACATCTGGTACACAAATGCTATCATGATAGTATAGATAGCCATCATTCTTTAACTCATATTCTATCAGCTTCCCCTTTTAGATAGCACTTATGTTACTCATCAACCTCGAATCATCTTTTTGATAGCTCTTTACTTGTTGTAGTAGGCTTTAATTGACTTGTATCTCAGCTAAAAGAGCGTTATCACCCATAACTTATAGGTGAACATGTATAGCTCTCAAGGCAATCATAGATTTCCTGCTAAGTACATCTACTACTACATTAGCTTTCCCTAGATGATAATCAATCGAGCACTCATAATCCTTGATCAATTCCATCCATCTCCTTTGTCTCAAATTTAACTCCTTCTATGTAAGAAGGTATTTAAGACTCTTATAATTTGTGTAGATATAACACTTCTCCCCGTATAGATAATGCCTCTAAATTTTTATATCAAACACAATGGCTGTAAACTCTAAATCATGAGAAAGGTAGTTCTTCTTATGTGGCTTCAACTATCTTGAGGCATAGGCAACCATATTACCATCTTGCATTAGAATACACCCTAACGCACTGTAAGATGTATCATTATATATGGTGTAGTCTTTCCCTGAAACATGCTGCACTAGAATTGGAGCCTTTATCAACATAGGCTTAAGCTTGTTGAAACTCTTTTGACACTTGTCATACCAATTCAACTAAACATCTTTCCTTAATAGATGAGTCATAGGAGCTGCTATCAATGAAAGCCCTTTGACAAACCATCTATAGTACCTTGCTAACCCTAGGAAACTCTAAATCTCTATGGTGTTCTTAGGTGGCTTCCACTCTATCATTGCCTCTATCTTGCTAGGATCGACTCTAATACCCTTAGCTAATGCTATGTGCCTTAAGAAAGATAGTTTATACAACTAAAACTCACACTTTTTGAGCTTGGCATTCAACTTTTCTTCTCTCTAAATTTGAAGAACTATTCTCAAGTTCTACTCATGCTCCTCCTTATTCTTCGAAAAGACCAAAATGTCATCTATAAAGACTATGACAAACTAGTCATGGTAAGGTCTGAAGACTCTGTTCATCAAGTCCATAAATGCTATAGAAGCATTGGTAAGCCCAAATGGCATTACCAAGAATTCATAATGACCATACCTCATTTTGAAAGCAGTCTTTGTTACATCTAACTCCTTCACCCTTAATTAGTAGTACCTAGATCTCAAATCTATCTTAGAGAACACTTTGGCTCCTTTAAGTTGATTAAATAAATTATCAATCTATGGCAATCAATTTTTATTCTTAATGGTCACCTTATTCAACTATCGGTAATCAACACATAACCATAATGAACCATCTTTCTTCTTCATAAAAAGAATTGGTACTCACTAAGGTGAAACACTCGATCTGATGAATCCCTTATCCAATAACTATTGCTACTGTACTTTTAACTCTTTTTAATTTAGCTAGTGCCATATTACAAGGCACTATAAACACTAGAGCAGCACTAGGTAAACCTTAATAATGAACTCAAGTTCCTTTTCTGATGGCAAACCCGACAATTCTTTCGAAAAAAAACCCATAAATTTAGCCACAACCGATATCTTACTAGCATCTGGCTCTTTTATTCTAGTGCCAAATACGTAAGCAAAATTTGCCTAACAACCCTTCCTTATCAACCATCTGGCAGTGGTTGTAGAAATCACATTAGACTTATCATCAACTTAGAGAGTCAATCTCTTATGCTTATAGTCTAAAATCGCTTGATATTTGGACAACCAGTCCATTCCTAATATCAAGTTAAAATCCTCAAATGGCAACTCTATCAAGATAGCTAAAAACTAGTGGTCTTGTTTTCTCAAAGGGTAGTCTTTATAAATTCTGTTAACTACCATATGCTGGCCTATGGGGTTACTAACCATAATTTCTAAGTCAAGTAGTTTCGAAACTAACCCCCAGTCTTGTGCTTGTGTTATGCATACATATGAATGTGTAGACCTTAGATCAATTAATACAAAAACAAGAGAGTCAAAAAGGAAAAAAGTACTAGCCATGATGTCTAGCTCATCAGCATCCTCCCTTGCTCTAATGGCATACTATCAGGCAGATGCTCTCTACTAAGCTCGAGCCTCTAGTTTCTCTCTTTAAGTTCCCTCTATCCTCTCTCCTCTACTACTCTTCTAACCTTTAGTCTCTATAGGTGTTGATCTCTAGCCCATACTTTGTCCCATAGGACAGTCTCTACAAAAATAACCCTTTTGTCCATATGTATGGCATATACCAGGCATATTCATCTAACATTCTCCCTAATGCTTCTCAGAAGAAGTTTGACACTGAGGAGCTAGACCCTTCTTATTCACTAATCCTAGTGTCGAAGTAGCTTATGACTGTGGTTGTCTTGGCCTTCTTTTACCACTCTGAGTTTGCTTCTATGACTGGCCTTATTTCTATGATTAGTGAGTGAAACTAGACAAAAATCCCTTAAAGCTCTTGCTTGATGATGGAGCTACACTAGATGCTCTTGAACCAGCTATCCTCTTATTTTGATAGAATTCTTTCCTCTCTTTTTGTGCTCTCTCAGTGGATCTATAGACTAATATTAACTATGAGAAGTTCTTTATCTTCATTGGTACCACTTGGGACTTGATGTCAATATGTAGTCTCTTCTTGAATCTTTTACACTGATCAACCTTAGTTGTGATGGTGTCCTTAGCATATTTGCTAAGCATGATGAACTCCTTCTCATATTCACTAATGGTCTTCTGATCCTATTTTAGATCTATAAACTACTATTGCCTCTTATCTAAGTAATTCGAGATGATATATATCTTATAGAACTCTATCAGAAAGAACTCTCAAGTCACTTAGTCCTTAGTCCTATACTTTATAAGGTCCTCCCACCATTTTTTATGCTTCTTCCTAAAGAAGTGAGAAAACACAAGTCACTTTCTCCTCTGGTGTGCACCTCATGTGTCTCATGATTTTCTCAGTGTGATCTAACTAGTATTCTACTATCACAAGTGAGACCTTACCCTTACCCTAAAAGTCTTTTGCCTCTATTTTCTTCACTCTCTCTAGATATGCCTTTTAGAGGGCCAATGGAACTACAGGTTATGGTGGTGGTGGTAGTGGAGCCATAGTAGTAGATTGTCTCAGAAGCTACAACATCTCCTATAGGAACACTAGCGAAACTTGTCCTATGGACTATATATATCCTCCTATGCTCACAGATGTAAATCTAACTCTTGTGGCCTTAAGTGTAACCATAGTTGGAGGACGACTATTGACTTTATCCTTACTACATTATGCAGAAGCATGCATCATATTTGTAGATACAAAAGCAATTTGATAGGCCTCGACATCAAATAGAAAGTGATGTAGACTCTAAACTCTAATAGCACTTAATATAAACTAGAACTACCTAAATTGGAGCTTTAATACCACTAAATATGACACCCCTTACCCAGTCTAGATGTTGGCCAGTTGTCGAACCTGACTAAGATGTGCACTATCACACCCCTACCTGAAATCCACAGAAATCCAATAGGAGGTGCTACTTCTTACTAAGTCACCTATCTTGAAATTTCTCTAACCCATATTCTATAATATTTATAGACTTATTTATTTGATGAATAGATCTTGCCTAAATCTTTAGTCTAACCTTTAAACATTATTATTCAGGCTTTAATCGGCATAAAAATCCATTTTTTAGATAGTAATCAACTTTATAGAAAATTAGGCAGCACAACGGCCACCCGAGTGACATTTCCAAATTTACACCTATGAAAAACACTTCTAATAAATACTATCAACACCTACCATCACCTAGACCCTTCTGGTCCTCCAACATCATCATACATATCATAGGCAACATATAAGGCCGTATGCCTACATTCATCAGAAAATCCTAAAATAAAACCATTTAGATAAAAGGCTTTTATATAGACAATAGGTCAAAGATTTAAAATTACAAACATTTGCAGACCTTAGTAGCTCCTAAGCTAGCTAAACCCATAACTTACAGTATTTAAACAAGAGCCCACTAAAACAATAAAAAATACAAAATTTTATATCCTTCAGTACCTTTATTGCTACACTGCACAAAACTCAAGGCTATAGTGTTATCTACTATTTACCAGTGCACTGAAACACTAATACGCTGAGTATAAAACTCAGTGGTGAATTAGATATAATAAAAACATGTTATGCCAGCATACATGCAAATCACACAGGTCATGAATGCCTTATGCATCATGTGAAGTCCATGTTATGACAATGTTATTATTTTATTTACTAGTCTCATTATGATATTAATCAGTCTGATACTACTATTTAATCGCTCAAAATTCTCATTATTATTGTATATCATTCTTCATTATTTAATTTATTGCATAGGCTTGACTAGTTAGACTACACTTATAGACACTGGATAATAGGGAAATAAATACTGTATAGTGGCCTACATTTTGGACCTCAATCTCTACTTTTTCTTCACTGACCTAGTGCAGTGGCTCAGTTAATGAACCTCAGTTGCTTCACCAACCTTGTCTGATAGTAGGGACTTGGAATTCCTTAGTACTAGACAAATATCATAAATCCATCATAGTTCAGTGGCTCAGCTTATAGGCCTCAGTAGCTAAACCCACTTGGTCTGATAATAGGGATGCACCTATATCAAATAGAAATGCCAACATCATACTGTGTAGTGGCTCAGCTAGTAAACCTCAGTCACTGCACCGATCTCATGCAGTGGCCCAATTATTAAGACCTCAATGGCTACACCTACCTACATCATTAAACTGGTAAAAGCTAGGAGAACGAGTACTTTTAGTAGCTATAAACCCTTATTTAACCGATCAATTCATCCAATAGGTATCTAACTAATGGGCCTACTATCTATTAATTATATTTATTCCATTACAGACCATTTACTTAATTTATTTCTAGATAATTGATACACAGTTGTGAATTATTTTTAACAGTTTATTTTTTAGAGAAATATAGGTCCATTCTATTATCGGATAGTTATAGGTCCATTTTTAAAAAGGCAGTTTTATGTCATTTTTTGTCCATTTCATGCCATTATCATAGGTCATTTTTCATGTCCATGTCATGTCCCTATTATAAGCCATTTCTACATAAGTATTTTCCATTACATAGTTACGAGTCTGTTTTATTATTAGGGACACAATTATAGGTCAATTTCCATTTTCCTTAGGCATTTGCTCATGCCATTTCAAACTATATTAGCATGCCATTCTATGCCACAAATACTCTCATTCCATTTAATCTAATAAGGCAACAACCATGGCCTCATATTGCCATCAAAAGTAAGTACATCACATGTTAACCTACATGAAAATTTTAGGCACACTTTAAGTTACTTTTTAAGCCATTTTAAGTTAATTTTTTTTATTCATGCCATTTCTTGCACTAATTTGCCAACCCTTTTACACTCTCTTTATTTTCCATATTTATACCTCTGATTACTTACCTTTCACGCCACATACATGTCATGTATCACATGTTCATCATGTTCCACTTTACCCACACATTATATACCGTGTCACATATACATACTATACATGCCAACCATGGCACACCTCTTGGCCATCACATGCCTATGATCACACACATGCATATTCACATATTTCATTACACGTACACATCGTATATCATAATTATACCATACAAACACATGCATACATTTCATACCATGCATGTCATGCCATGATACATCATGCATATATCTCGATCATGCAATAATCATGCCTATACATACACTTCCTCACCAATTTCATCCCATACACATCCATATCCACTACAAATATATCACATCATATTCTTGGCATGATGATCACATGCCATATCAACACATATATGCCATATTACACATGCACCTGCTATAATGGTATGCCATACCTCTCAATTTGTAACGACAGTGTTTTGACACTCTGTGAATAGTGCCACTAGGTCTGGGAAATGTGCCTGGGGTGCCTAGTCACTTGCACATAAACTGAGGTAGCGACAATGGTTATGAAACTTTGAGGGGCTTTAAAATGATGAAAAATGAGAAATTTTATAATTTAGTAGAACCAATAATTCATTTTGAGTAGTAAGCTATTAGTCTATTTAATAAAATTGAGTTAGGCTTAGAATGACCCGGGATGTGTTGGATGGATACAAAAATATCAAACCCTCAAGCTCAAAAATTCCATTAGGTCTATTAGTAAAAGAATTTTTGAATTCTGGAGTCATTTACAAATTCTCGTAATTTTCTAAACTGGCATGCAAATCGATACAGTTTGAAAACTATCATATCGATGGAATTTAGTTGTGAAAATTTATGAGCATGTAGAGGGGATTAAAATATGAATTTTAAAAACAAATGGTGTAATTTTTTAAGGTTTGTATGAATTTTTGAATTTCTATAAAAAATAGAGCTGTTTTGATATGGTTCAAGAGGTTGTGGGACCCACCCGTACCATGCTAGCTGGCTTAAAGCCCATGCCAAATGGCAAAACAATTTGACAAATGGACAATTCCACTAAGCAAAAGAAGAAAAATTTCTTCCCTTTGGTGTTAGAAATCAACACCACCTAGGGAGGAAAAAGCCATTTTCATCTTCTTCCTTCAGCCATTTCAATAATTACTTGATTCCTAAATTCAATTTGGTGTGTTAAGGAGTTAGGGAAAAAAAGTACTAGAAAAGGAGACTCCAATAATTAATTAAGATTCATTGAAGTTCTTTGGATAGATGCTATCTAGCAAGCATTTAAAGGCGACTTTCTTTGCTTTTCCTTTATTTCTATAGAGATTCTTGGCTAGAATTAGATCTTTATGTTGCCTAAGAACTAAGAGTGAGTGTGTGAATCTTGTTTAAGGTGAATTGAGGCAAGGAAAAGCTTGAAGAAGAGTGGAGGAACCACCATAGAAAGCTATGTAGCATGGGGGATTAAAGGTTTCAATGGTATTCTTTAGCAAGTAATTGAATTCTAGCATTTCTTTTATGCCTTTTAACCTTTAAGGGGGCTCAAAATGGTGAATCATGTGTGGGTGGGTTGATAAGTGAATGAAAGGCTTAGGGTGTAGAAATGGTCGAGTGCTTTATCATGGTATATTAGTGTTAAACTTGCTTGATTTTGTGTTAGGAATTGATGTTTGTTGTTTTTGGTATTGAATATAAGTCATATGTGTATAGCAATTTGATTTGGCATATGATAAAGCATGGTACATAAATGATCAAGTTAGACTAGGGTGTATACTAGACCTAATTCATGTATAATAATGACTTGGCAAGTAAAAGGCTTGATCAAAGTGTGTGTCAATAGGATTTAAGCATTAGCTGAGGCATATGTTTTGGGTAATTCACCTAGATTAGCATATAAATTGACTTATGTTATATAGAATGATGGTTTGGCATAAGATAGGATTGATTAGTGTATGAAGACATGAAAAACTAGTTATGGTTAAGGCTTATGACATGTATGAACTATCTTAGTTGGCATAAAATTATGCAAGTATGTGAATGTATATGTTTAGGCTATAGATAAAAGGTGGAACGTGTGATAAACACCATGAAAAAGCATAATCAAGGTCAATAGGTAGCTATACTTGAGAGGTAAGTAAATATTAATGGCATGAAAGAATTAACAACATATATGAAATGAGAATGTACAATAAAGCTTTAGTACATAAACCTTTTGGTGTGATAATTGGTTAAGCATGAATAAATAAATATGAAAAATGTTAATGGGATAAAATGAATGTTTGATATGCGTTTTGAAAAGGCAAGTACAATTTTAGGAAATGAGACTTGAACTTGACAAAAAGGTGACTTGAAATTGGTTTGGAATGTGCCTTTAAGGGCTATAACTTGTGATCAAACAATATACCTATAATATGTGCCTTTGAGGGCTATTACTTGTGATTGTATATAACGGCAGTAATGCCTAGTGTTTGAACATTTATAGGGTCTAATATATGTTGGCTTTAGGCCTATGGAATGTATGGAAATAATAATGAAAACTGCACTAAAAAAGTTGAGAAATAAACCCAAAATTGTCTTTTGAAACTTGACGAAATGACCTATAACTATCTAGTTTAACCACTACCTAAACTAAAAATACCATTAGACAATAAATGGAAAGTGTATGAAAAATAATTAGGGAATAAAATGAAGCATAATATACCATAATTATTAGCAATCACAGAACTAGAAAATAATATTGGGAATTTAGTTGGTACATCCTAATTATGGCCATACCAGACTATGCTAAAATTGAACTGTAAAATAAAATTCATAACTATCTATTTTTCACTCTTAAATATT
>CANXYI011743964.1:0-15112 GCA_948208565.1 Hura crepitans
CAAAATTTCAACACTTTTCCAATTAGAAGCCTGCATAGAAACACACTTCTAAAAGCCTCAACATGTGACTAACTACATTAGCATATCCTTTACATCAATTTCAACATATACCACCATCATATCTCATAAAAATGCATTAAAACTCATACTCATTTTAAACAGACTTATATACAAAACTATACTTTAAAGATTACAAAATAGCTTTGGAACATACTAAGACCAAATTCCCTTACATACATAAATATGACTGCTAACTATATACATAAAAAATATTTACAACATATACCAAAAAGAATCTTCTCAAGCTCTTTGAATTACTAGGAACTGCAACTTTGAACTTCTCAATCTACACTTCAACCTACGCATCACAAAAACAACAAATGATGCATTAAGCTTTATAGCTTAGTGGTGTATCCAAGAATAATATACTTAAACATGCACACTATTCAATACAATATGAATACATTAAACACTTGTATGTATATCATGTTAACTACATTATTAAAAGTGCAAATCATGTATATATATGATGCCATTCAATAACATTTATAATATGTATTAGTAAGACATGTAAATATTAGTAATTCTTTATTTATGCTTAATTACTTATGCATTATCATTTTTATTTTACTTATTAACTCATTCAATTTGCACATAATCAATAGACAAATTTCATGACACTAGATAAAAGATTATCAGGCCACATAGGCCATATCAAAACATAGAAGTCATGTTGAACCACATAGGTCTTGTTAGATCCGAAGGTTACAAAGTAAAACTGAAGGTCATAAGATGGACCCAAAGTTCATAAGATAAATACTAGGCCTTAAGTCTATAAATTTAGGCTTAAAGGCCATAATTAGGTATAAAAGTACCCTAGCAGCTGCTAATCTCCCTAGTTGATTAGCTAACCTATCCAGATTAGATTTTACACATTCATATGGGCATATCTATAAATGAATTATCATTAATTTATTATAATATGAAATTTCACGAAACATGGAATACACTTATGTTCAACATCAACAACATGAACATACCTTTCTCCATATACATTTAAGTGAGGTAATATCTATGATATTCCAACAAATCCATCACAAGAGCCATTTAGCCATTAAACTAAATTAGTAACATCCATAATTTCCTACATGCTAGTATGGTCAATCAAATAATTTGCATAGAGCTTTTAATATGATTAACATAATTGCATAACATTAAAGATAAAAAAAATGTGTTTCTCATAACTCCATTAACATACAATTCATTGTATATTGACTTCAACATAATATAAACCATTCGGAAAAAAATAACATCTTTCAATTGAGATAAATTTCTCAATTTACCATATACATTTTTAACTCATACTAAGGCACATTTACGTGCTACATCAAAATAAAAGAAGTACATTTTTCATTAAATTATCCATATTCTAACAAAAATCAACAAATACACCACTTTCATTATTTAAGTCGCTTAACCCTTACATATCCATTTTAATGGAAGTATAAAATTTCATAAATCTTATTTATTATATGTGTTGTACCAACACCAAAATAATAGTATAAGTGACATGTCACAAATTCTTACTGACATAACAAAATCTCCTTTTAACCTTATTTAGATACCATTCGGCCCAACCTAGTCTTGTTCAATTATGTAGTTTGTTCATTATTTTTAAGATTCATAAGCCTCATTTTATCCTTAAATAAGTCCATTTATCTCATATTGCAATGTAAGCCTATTTAAAGTCTAAGTTCCTTTAATCATAATTTCAACCATAGTAAGATTTCACCATTCAAGTATCTTTTTCATCAATTTCTTTTACTTATAGCCATCATTCATTACCACTAACAAGTCTATCAAGTCAATTACTTGCCATATAAATTCATAAAACATCTTAAGTATATAATTACTTGTTTACAATATTCACATTTCAATACTCACATATTCATAAATTTACCATATTCTTGAAAATTCATTATAACAATCCAATAATTTGCAATTTCCATAAAATTAAAGACACCATACCATTCGACCATAGCATGCATAAGTATCATAATTGGTCTTCAATCAATAAACAACCATTATAATGTTCTTATCATTCACTTAGACTAGTTTACATGCTAATTTCAACATCAATCACATAACACTCTTAAATAACATAACACATGCAAGAAGGAAAATTAACTTAATTCTTAGTTTCTTGAATACACATACTAATTTGGCCTAATAAAAAGCTTTAGCACTTTAATTAACCTTCTCCTTTCCTTTCTCTTTATTCTTCTCTTCTTCTTTAACTTACATAATATCCATGCAAATAACAAAAATCCAAATAAAATTTAGCATGTATCCAAAGTTTAAAATTGAGTTTATAAAACATCAATTAAGACCAAAATAATTAAAAATTATCAAAACGATCCACCTAAGTCAAGAAAATTTTAAGTTCTCCTCTTTATCCCTCTAAATTTAATGTATACCCCTTAGTAAAGCTTACTAATGGCTAAAAATGATTTATTATAGTGGGTTATAGAGGATTAGATGAAGAAAAGATGGGTAAAAGCTTTATTTCTTCCTCCTATGGCCAACGGTTCTTTAATGGAAGGAGGGGTTAATTTTTTTTTTTGCCTTTTCTCTTTCATTTGACTTCAATTTTAACTTATATACTTCTTTAACCAAAGGCTAAAATCATTCCTTATTTTGATTAAATGGTCTACGATAAAAAACCCATTAATTCTTTTTTTTTCTTCTTCTTTAATTTCTTTTCCTAATTTTTTCATCAAATTATAATTCTAATAATTAAAAATAATTATACATAATGTCACCTAATGGTCTTAAATAATTTGCATGCAAAATCATTAAAAACTAGATATAAAATTACTTCATTTTCCTTGTTTAATTTTCATAAAATTTCTTTATCTTAAAAAAGTCTAATTCTAATCTGATTAGACTTTATGGAATATTTGAGTATCAAGTTGTAACATTCTCAAGTTAATTTGGGTAAAAACACTAAAACTACTAATTTAGCCTTGAATAGGTTCCTATTCATTTTTAGACTGCCATAAAACTTCATTTTTTTTATTTTAACCTACTTAATGGCTTTAATTTCACTTTAAATTTAAGCTAAAATTATATTATAAATAACACTTATCTCCAGTCAAATTAGTATAACCTAAGTCTAAAGAAATACTATTCACTTTCTTGAGAACCATTATTCATAACCCTAAGATTTTTTAGGTGTTATATAACCTCCTCATTGACTACTTGATGTGAGTTATGAGACATGTTTTCCTATACCAATAAATAGCAATTTGCACTAGTGGTTTATAGCTTATGCATGCAATGCAATGCTTATGCACATAAGTTCACACATATGTCGTCACATGCGTAATAGACTTAATTTTACACAAGCATGAACTGCCCTAAACCAGGCTTTAATACAACAAAATGTGAATGCCCCCCTACCATCATCTAAAGACACAAGTTGTATGAGTGCCACATTATATGCCAAAAGCACCAGTAGCTACTCATGTACACATTTCACCTATAAAATCATTCTCATATACACATTTGTGTAACATTCAAATTCATTCCATCTATATAAATCCAAACTAAGCCATTAGTTTACCAAAATATTCATAAGGCTTATTAAAATTGGCTAAAAACTTTATTAAAACTTCAAAAGATTGATTTATAAAAAATAATAGTCTATACAATCCATAATCAAATAAACAAATGACCAATTATTTTAATAATGAAAGATAATGATGCTAGTATGAACAAAGTGTAGCTGTAAACCCTACTTCAATGCTTTCTCTATTAGACCTAGAGCATTTAACCTATGCAAGGAAACACTAACAAACTAAGTAAAACTTGCTTAGTGGTATATAAGCCATTCATGATTACCACTAAACACACATAGCTTATATATAAAAGTATATATCCATGTATACTTATCAGATAGTCACATAGTCATATATCAACACAAATAGTCACTATCACTCACATAATAATGCATGAACTTACCACACTTACTTTTAGTATTTATCAAAATGCATGATTATGGCATAAGAATATGCAATCAAATCATATAGATATGCACTCATAACGTATAGTCTATATATGTTATCATATTCAAATTTCATGCCAATATCACATTTTCAATGCCAATTATCATTTAATAGTCATATTTAGTCCATTTATTAGCCCAATGTATCCTAGACCATATAGACTAGATATCACATTTGTATGATGATCATTGGACTTATGCAACCATACCTATAAACACATATATGCATGGTGATCTCTAATCTCAAATGTCCATGCCCACCACATAGTTTTATAGTGTCTTACAAATGTACTCATTGGTTGTACCCCATATAATACATCTATGTACGATGATCACTGATCTTAAGTTGTTATACCTATACACTTATAGTTGTGCAGTGATTTTGGATCTTACACGATTGTACTAACCACTTAAAGGTTACCAATCAGGGCTATATAATTAGGCATTATTGTTATAACCTTAGTAAGCAAGCCAACTTATCCCAACACCATATAAAGTCTAAGTGTACATGGGTATACTATCTATTTTATGTCATTTTACATACCAATTACACATTTAAACATGTCATATATAGGCTTTATACACATAAACCACAATGGTTACATTAGTTCATACTTATCATATCTCATTCATATACACTTGTGGCTCACACTTATGCCATATGTATTCTATTTGCAATTCAAATTCATTGACATATCACATTGATCTCACATGTGGTTTACACTTATGCTCATAGTATATTAAGGTCATGCATCATGCATAGGTCATAATTCAAGGCATTTGCATAAAAAACATGCCATACAATCATCACATTCTAGAATAGGCATTCTCAATTTTAGCATATACTCATTGCATAACATCACAATTACTTAATCATAAACTCAAACAAACCTCATATACATTGAGTAGATAATCCCTTAGAATTAATGTCATAAATTTAATAAATTTCTAGTAGCAAATGGACTCTTAAAATCCTTTTTAAAAAATGCTTAAATTCTCTATTTAACCAACATTAAAGCAATCATTAGTGAAATAAACCATAATTCATTTAATCATAATATCATCCATTATAATCTTGGAAACTCTGCAAAATCAATAGTAAAATAAGATAACAAATAATACAAAAATTGTTAGAACTTATTTGGAAACTATGCCACATGAAACCATTGAAAAATAATTGTAAATAAACATTTTAACCATCACTAGACCATTCTTAACCATATGAGCTTGAGGGCTCTTGGCCGTGGGTAGGTCGTGATCCTATTTACAAAACCTTATTCAAAGGTGGTTTACAGCCGTGAGGTCTGTTGAATAGCAGGTCTCAACTTTAAAATTTGTAAATAAGTTCAATGAAAACCATTCCAATTCATGTTTAATTAATCCATAATTAATTCACACAATTTCTAGGGCTTATACCACATCAAAATCTCATCAATTCCATGGAATTTAACATTAAATTAGGTCAAAAAATTTAAAAAATTTAGTAGATTACAATTTTATTAAAAAACATACATAAATCATCAATTTCACAACAAGGAAACCAAGATTCACATAAATCATAGAAAACTGAAATTAACCCTCAAGAACTACCTTGCCCTTTGTTTTGAGTCTTGAAGACTCCCCTTTTTTCCTCTTGAAATCAAAAATGCAAGAACAACCAAAAGTCAATCAATGGTAGATTAAAAGAAGAAGTTAATGTATGTTATAAGCTCAAGGATCACTTACTTTCTAAATTATGGAAGAACCAAAAGAAGAAACCATATGAATCACTTGAGTGAGTAAAAAATTTAGAGAGAAAAAGAAGAAATACATTTTTTTCTTTTCTCAAAATAGTAATTGCCCACTTTTTTCTTTTTTTCTCCTTATATATGTCTTGGTTGGATGGCTAAGATTAAATCTTAACCTTTATCCAATGGCCCATAATTCGCCAAAATAATAATCTCATCAAAAGGCTATTAAAAATACAAAAAAAGCCCTTTTAACCCATTATCTTATGCTCTTCCTATTTCGATAATTAGTAAAAAAAATCCAATTATGCCATTATTAACATAATTACACTTACCAATTATTTTCTAGGTGTTACAAGTGGCTACCTCACATACGTAAGAAAAACATCATGCTAAAGATAAAGTCCTCAGTGGATGTTTCTTAACCTAGATAACCCCTTTTTATTATACAAGTTATAAGCTTCTATAGAGAAGAATCATAAATATAGCATTAGCAAAATGCATATAAAATCACGTGACAACTTAACATGCAAGGAAGCCATACATATAATTCATGCTACAATTTATCAACTATCATGTCAGTTCATACACATACATTCCATTATAAATTTTGTACTTTCATACACGCATATATAACATATACAAGACTGTAAGTACATATGATAGAATGGTTAACTTATGATTTCTATGCCTATCAATTTAAAATTTTATTATGTTCATTTTTATTTATTTATTAAATTATACATCTTTTCTTTCTAACACATCATTATGCACTAGGATAAGGGACAAGTTATAAATGATTTCCCTTTGATTCGTTGTATTTCTATGGTACCCGAAGCCATATATGCGATGGTTCTTTTAAACCATCGAATATCTATGGTACTTGAAGGCATAAGATGGCACCTGCACCTCTTCAATGGTATATAATAAACATGGTAGCCAAAGCTATAAGCTATGATAGATCTACTAAAGTCTACTATTTGTCATGGCAAACTATTATAAGTCATTCTAAAATCCTGGGTAGAAATGGGCAAATCTTACTTAATTTATCATTCTCTTTACATTAAGATCATATGCATATCTTTACCATACATTTAAGTGCTAACATGCAAATGACATATGAATTATAACATTTACTTATGAATGTTTTTCCTTTAATAACAAGTCAAAATGCTAAGTCATATACAGGCAATTTCACATTCTTGGAACTTGAAAGCTTTTAATAAGGTTCATGAGATACATACCGTGTTTGTATGCCATAGTCTCATATAAAAGGATCTCTCTTTAAAGCTCACAAAATTTACATTGTTAAATTTATTAATTCATCATAACATGACATTTTAAGATTTTCATTCATAATCATTTATCATAACAACCTATTACATAAGCATACCTTTAGCATATTCTAACCATAAAAAATAAGATGCTCAAAACTAGCTTTCCTTTTTAGACACTGTCAAAGTAATTATATGAGTATTTTCCCATCATCATGTTAGAACATTTGTTTTATCATCTTTAAAGCCATTTAGCCTTTTTGAATCTTCTTAAACAAGTGCATTAAATTTATTAATTTCTAGTTAAGTGCTCTTTTCTAAATTAAGCATGATAATAAAAGAACATTTCTTCTATTTTAAGTTTTAAAGTTTATAGTTAGTCTTAATTATTTTTATTTAGTTCTTAGTTCATAATAGGCATAAGAAGAAAGCCTATTTTTAATTCCACTATATTTAGCCAACACATGATCAAACATCATAAGTATGCTTCCCATTAAATCTTTTCCTTAAAAGAATTTCCATCATCCATTCATTTATATAGCTTTAATTAACTTCATATATATTTGCATACTTTACAAGCTTAATCTAAGGCTAAGTTACCTTAACCATAAGTTTTAGCCATAAAGACAAACTATATACCAATAATATATTCCATGAAAATCTTACACCTATAACTATAATCCATCACTATTAAGGTATAACCAACATTAATTACATGAGAACTCATCATGACCCAAAACCCTAATTCTTAAATTCTATTAAACAATAATAAAGTAAGGTTAAATGAGTTAAGAAACACCAACCTCAAGGTAATAAGCCTCTTTTAGTCTTTGATGTTATCTTTAAAGCTTCAAAGCATCATTTCTCCCTTCTCTTGATTTTTATCCTAAAGCAAAAATTCCTTTCCTATAAATATTCAAGCTTCACATGCATACATACAACCATAAATCACCCAAATTTAACATTATGCCACTATCTTTCACTCCCTACTTCATTAATTAAGCATTTGCTAAGAGGGAGAATGAGAGCTTACCAAACTATGAAACTTAAGATTAAGATTTAAATTTCCATTTTTTCTTTATACTCTTACTTTCTCACTCATAAAATGGGGTTCACCATAGCTTTTAAAGAGGAGGTGTATATTTGTAGTGAGTTTTTAAATAGAAAAAATGAAAAGGGAAAGAAAAAAAAAGTTAATGACTATGAAGAGGAAGAAGAAGATGAATACTACTTATCTTTTCTCTTTCCTCCCTTTATATAGCCACTTTGAGGGCCAAAATGTGGCCATATGTCTCTTATCCCTTAACTTTTTAGTCTTTTAATTAGAAAGTCAAAACCCACTTATCAAGGCTAAATATTGATTTGTTATGTTAATTAAACTTTTTTTAACCCTTTGTTACTGTACGCTATTATGTCTTATTTGCTTATTTGTTAGTCAAATTTTATTTTAGATATTTTGACCTCAAAATGGCTTCATTAAACTCTAATATTAAAACTATGCCTTATTCATGAATTATACTTTTCAAATATCTAATTTGTGATTTATGAGCCTTAGGTGGTCTAGGGTGCAATATTCACAGCCTGAAAGTACTTTCACAAACTGGAGATTTTTTATCATTATAAGTGGGATAGGCTTATCCAACATATATCCTATCTTCTCACTTCTAAGAACTATTCTTATATTTCAAAGCCTATCTATGAAATTGGGCCTAGTCAACTTGTTGGAGTCTTGTGTTTAGCATAAATTCAAGTTAGATGAACTTATGATCTAAAGGGAATGCCTATATATGAAGATTAAGAAACATGTTAGTGCATGATCATGTACATGTATGCATTTTATAAGGTCTTTTAGAAAATCCATATTTGCTCCCATTATTTTATTATGAACTAATAGCCCTCATGTTTAGCACCCATTTCTTGATAAAGATGAACCTTAGGTCAGTCCAACCCATAATAGAAATGGTAGGCATCTCATACGAATTGTATTTTTTTTATAACTATTGATCATAGGGTCACCAACTCTTAGTGCATGCATATCTCATAGGTATTTCCCCAATCTATCTCTAGAAACATTAACCTTGAGTCAACTTAAAAATTAATGGATTGCTTAAGATGACCTATTAATATAGTCATAGCATATTCGATGTAGGGTAAGCTTAGGCCAACCTGACAACCGAATACTAAGAAGAACTCTAGTTAAAACTATACTAATAGAAGGCTTATAAGTCTTTATATTAACATTGAGGGATTTCTTCCAGTTTAGTCTCATCATAGTTACATATTTTGGTACGCTCATGCAAAAGGATTTTGCATGCATTAGCATGCACATGCATATTTAATCTCATTAAATCATATATATGTTATTTAATCACTATAGAAATAGATTTCTAGGACTCCTATGTCCAGATTACCTAATGAAAAAAAGACAAAAATTTTATAAATATGAACATTAATGTCTTATTTAAAGATCTCCTCATTAAAAGTTTTAAGATCATTGTTGGCTTTTAAGCATAGGCCTTGACTTAACCCAAAAAGCTCATAATGTGACTTGAATTTATGAGAAATAAGTGTCTATAGTGGGGTTAAAAGCTTGGGCATATAGGTCTAAGCCCGATGCCCAACACAGATGCCAAAGGGTGTGTAGGGGGCAAAGCCCCCCATGGTATAGAGTCAAATTTTTGAAAAAATATATGTTTAAAAATAGGTTAAAAATCAAAATTTCAAGATTTTTAAATTTTTTACCATTTTAGTGCAAAATAGTGTCGTTTTTGTCACAAAAATGGCCATTTTGGCTTCTATCAAAATAGCTATTTTTGCCTACAAAATGACATTATTTCGTATGATGTAATCCTGGCAGGACTCCAAAATTAGTTGAAGAAAATGGTAGTTTCATGTTTTCATTGAAAATGGTCATTTTGTTGTGACTAAAAGGGTTATTTTTGACTTCAGGATTCATTTATAAAGACCTCCACAAAAAGGTGCATCATTCATAGCTCGAAAAGTAATTTTCACAAACTTGAGATTTTTTTTTGTCATTATAAGTGCGACAGACTTATCCAACATATAGCCTATCTTCTTACTTCTAAGAACTATTTTTATATTTCAAAGCCTATCTATGAAGTTGGGCCTAGTAAACTTATTAGAGTCGAGCGTTGAGCATAAATTCAAGTTAGATAAACTCATGATATAAAGGGAATACCTATATGTAAAGATTAAGGAACATATTAATGCATGATCATGTATGTGTATGCATTTTATAAGGTCTTTTATAAAATCCATATTTTCTCCCACTATTTTATTATGAACTAATAGCCCTTATAGTCAATACCCAATTCTCAATAAGGATAAACCTTAGGTAAGTCTAACCCATAACAAAAATGGTAGGCATCTCGTACGAATTGCATTTTCTTGCAACTACTGATTATAAGGTCACCAACTCTTAGTACATGCATATCTCATATGTATTTCCCCAATCTACCTCTAGAAACATTAACCTTGAGTCAGCTTAAAAATTATTAAACTATTTAAGATGGACCTATTAATATAGTCATAGCATATTCGATGTAGGGTAGGCTTAGGTTAACCTAACAACTGAATACTAAGAAGAACTCTGGTGAAAACTATACTAATAGAAAGCTTATAAGTCTTTGTACTAACTTAGAGGGATTTCTTCTAGTCTAGTTTCATCATAGTTACATATTTTGGTATGCTCATACAAAGGGATTTTGCATACACATGCATATTTAATCTCATTAAATCATATATATGTTATTTAATCACTGTAGACATAGATTTTTAGGACTCCTATGTTCAGATTGCCTAATGATAAAAAAGACAAAAATTCTGATAAATAAAAATGTAAATGTCTTATTTGAAGATCTCTTTATTAAGAGTTTTAAGATCATTGTTGACTTTTGAGCATAGGCCTTGACTTGACCCAAAAGGCTTATGATGTGACTTGAATTTATGACAAATAAGTTTTATAATGGGGTTAAAGGGTCGGGCATATAGGTCTAAGCTCGATGCCTAATACTAATGCCAAATGGGGTGCTGAGGGTAAAGTCCCCCATGGTGTAGAGTCAAATTTTTGAAAAAATATATTTAAAAATAGGTTAAAAATCAAATTTTTAAGATTTTCAAAGTTTTCACCATCTTAATGCAAAATGGTGTCATTTTGTCACCAAAATAGCCATTTTGGCTTTTATTAAAATAGCCATTTTAGCCTACAAAATGATATTATTCTGTATGATATAGTCCTAGTAGGACTCCAAAATTAGTCAGAGAAAATGGTAGTTTCATGTTTTCATTGAAATTGACCGTTTTGGTATGACCAAAAAGGTTGTTTTCGACTTCGGGATTCATGTATAAATACCTTGACCCTTATTAGTTGAAAGGGCCGACTTTTTCTGGGTAAATGCACAACTAAAAGTGAAAAAAATGTTTTCTAAAGACTGTTTTCTAATTTTAATGGGATTTTCCAAAATTATTTTCTTTTTTCTCTCAAGATTAATTGAAGTTCATTCCTGAAGGCAATTATATAGCAGGTCAACTAACTCTCACTTCTTCTTTTATTTCTTCTTTTCTTTTTCATCCATCTACTAATTAGATGTGGTGTCTTTTATTTTATTTTCTTTGTTGCCTATTTACCAATTAAATGTGGTAACCTTATTTTATTTAGATGCTCATCTGCCAATTAGATGTGGTTCATTATTTTATTTATCCATTATAAATATTCTTTTCTTCTTTATTTTTGATTCAATTATTATTCATTCTTTTTTTCATCCACTTACTAATTAAATTTGATGATTAATTCATATGTTATTTTTTATTTATTTAACTATTTATTTTATGTCCTTTATTATTTATTCTTTTCATAATTATTTACTTCTTTATTTTATATCCCTCATGCTAACGTTGTGTTTTTTGTTGTGATGCAAGTTATTTGAGATCCATTGAGATTTTATTTAACCTATCTTTTCCTTCTTATCAAACACCTAGTGAAGTTAACCTTTTATTATTTTTTTCTTCTTTTATCTTGTTGTTATTTTATTATTTTATTTCTATTTATTTATTTTATCTATTCTTTATTTTCTTCCTTTTTTCTCTTTTCATTTTTTATTCCTATATTATTTTTTGTTATATTATATTTTAGTCATTTTTAATGTAATTTTATTTTATTCAGTTAGAATGTATTTGATGAAATTTCCTTGTAAAATTTACCTTTTTGTGTTAAGATATAATTTAGGAAATTGCCATGTAATTTAATTTTAATTCTAAATTTTTTCTTTTTCATGAATGTTGTAATAGGTAGAAAAGGATTTTTATACGTCATAAAAATAACCAAATTGATTTCTATTCAATTAATTGGCATTTTCCTAATAAAATAGGTTTTGATTTTCTTTAATAAAAGTCACGATGATATAATTTGTTTTCATAAATTGACATGCAAGAACTAAAGTTCTCAAAGAAAATCAATTACCTAATTTCATATATGTTTTCCTTTAATTTCATGTATTTCTTTTCAAATATGCCTATTTTATTATGCTTCTACGCGATTGAATACTTTATTTTAATTTTGAAACTTGCTTGAGGAAAAGGATAAAATTGTAAATTTAATCTTAAAATTCCATATTAACTTGAGGTATAAATAAGATTAGGGTTTTGAACCACTCTAGTTTTAGCCTTACAAGGTATTTTCCAACTTTGGTTTGGTGGCGACTCCTACCTTATGATGCCTAACTCGCTTTTTCTAGGCTAATTAAATAGGAATGAATTAAGATTCCTATACTTTCCTTATCGTCCGTCAGGACTTGAGAGGTGATATTTAGGTTGAGTCTTTGGTTTTTTCGGTTTGACTAGCCTCGAAAAGGAAATGATGCAAACAATCACATTAATATATGATCTAGTTATGGACTTTTACTACATTAATTTCCTTAAGCCAAAAGAAAACCAATTTAGGCCAAACCCTAGGTAGTATGCATGAATTACAAACCCTAAAAGAAATAAAATAACGTTTCTAACTATTTCTTCTTGGTCCTCCTTAGTGGGCCTTTTTCTCCATTTGCTCCTTGTATTTATTCTTTCTAACCTAACCCTCTATAATCTAGTTGCATAATAAAATTATTTAGAAACCTCAAATTACATGTAAGGGAAAGTAGATGAGAAGAGAAATATGATAGAAATGAGAGAAATGGCTAGGACATACAAATTTAACCATAGAAAAATTAATGAAATACATATCAATCACATTGCCTTAGTTCATAACTAGTCATTATGCCAAACATACACCCTTAATAAGCATTTCTAATGTATCATATGCATTAAACCTTAAAATTTTAATTACGGTTGACTACTAGAATTATAACACTGGTAAAACTAGTTTTAATTCATCATCTTAACCTAATCAATTTTCATGCCCTTTTTAATGGAGAATTAATCATATTAATCATGAAATTTAATTATTTAATCTCATTCAAAAATATTAAATCTCTATTTTTTAAAGTTCTAATATCATTAAAATTCTAAAGTAATCAAATTACATTAGTTATGAACACATATAATGTAATTCTACAGTAAAAGGATTTACACATAGCATATAACCAATTATTCTAATCTATTTTGAAAAATTTTTTCCATATTAGATTAGAATAATGCCCAATCCATATTATTATTTTAAAATACTAATCTTATTTGAAATATAAATTAATTTAGGATTAGAATAGAAATTTTACTAGAAACTATATTTCCATGTAAAATTCAGCTATACATGTTAATATCATCTCATGTCCAAAATTTTATTAAATTTACCAACAATTGAAATTAATTTCAAGATGATATCTAAAAAGAAAATTCTAATCATATTGAATTATTAATTCAATTAAAAATCTTTAAACAGTATATCGCTAAGAATTGAATTCAAAGTGAACTGTAAATTAATTTGTAACTTGGATAGTGGAATTGAGCCAAAACATTTTTGGATTAGTTTTAATAGCCATTGGTACCTTTTTAGACCTATAATAATCAATTTTATCCAATTAAATTTGCATTTATAATCATTCAACCTATGATAAAATCAACCATTCCGTGGTTCAAAATTGTGAGGATCTTCACAATGAAGTAAGATTATGATTCTTATTCAAGTGTAAATGATTTTTACTATTTAGAAAATATTAATCAACATCATAAACATGACATATTTATGAAATATTAATTCTAGAATAATTTGAAATCAATCAAAGCAATGAACATAAAACTTGAGAACTAATCAATTTTGTGCCACTCAAAACCCAATTAGTTTGTTTCATTTGCTTTCTAATTTATAAAATTTTAGTTTTCATACACATATCTCTAAAATTAAAATCACATTTTAACTCATCATATATCAGGTCAAATCACCTAAAATAGCAATTGAATCCAATCATGCACAAAAATCAAAGTTGGCCCATCCTCTATATAAGGATTTTTCCTCTATTAACCAATTATGAATTAACAAATAGATCAATATTTTTTTTATTTTTAATTCATGTTAAGTCATTATTAATTACAATAAAATTGATTTGAATTGCAAATTAAAAACCACAAGCCACCACTGAACCCAAAAAAAATCATAAAATCCAATTTTATGTTTAATCAACTGTAACCGTAATTGTCAATTATTTTGAACCTTCCGATAACCTAGCTCTTAAACCATTGTTGGTTTTCACCAGAGGAACACAATGGAATTTTAAATATTTTGTGAAAACCCTATAAAATTAACATATTTCAAATATTCAAAATTTGTTAGTAACTAATAAATTAGTAGTATTAGATATTTACTGTTATTATTGAAATCGGGATTCCTTATCAACTGCTCTTCTCATCGAGTTGTTGCAAACCACTATGATTGTCACTAGAAACACCTCTAAGTTATCAACACAAGAAGTAAAGGAATGAGGTAACATCAATCACTAAGGGTTAGTAAGTGATTCATATGGATGAGGAAAGAAGAAAGAAATTACATGTAAAAGAATTTCATAGTGGCTCTATTATGCGTGTTCTTCTAATTT
>CANXYI011744060.1:0-15665 GCA_948208565.1 Hura crepitans
GAAGATTCTTGAGACAACCTGGGTAGAACAAAGGTTCCAACAGTTGAACTTACTAGATGAGAAGAGAGTAAAAGCTAATTATCACAATCAAATTTATCAAAATAAAGATGACACGCACCTTTGGCAAAAGGGTGAAGAATCACAAGTTGATAGAAAGAGGGTTGGTTCTCAAACATATAAGGCTAGGTCTAACTGATCCAAAGGGGAAATTGAAACCAAATTGGGAAGGACCCTTCATCTTTAAGCAAATATTACCAAAGCACACTATAATTCTTATAGATTATGATGGAAATGAGTTTAAGGAGCTTGTGAATGTGGATAGGTGAAAAAGATTTTATGGCTAAAGATGAATAAATGAGAAAAAGAAGGGAAAAATAGCCTTGCAGGTTAAAAATTGAAAAACATTAGCCTTGCTAAAAGTTAGTGCTATAATAGGGTGAAAACTAAAAAAAGGCATCCTATGTAACAATTAAGGGCTGAGAGAAAATGGTCAATTAAGAAAAACCATGAGGGCTGATTGACGATAGGAGTTTAAGATGTAATTAAAATCTCCCTTGATTAAATGAGGAACTGTGTTGTTGCATTAATGTCCTATTGTGGTTATCATAAAATGCCAATATGATGAAGGTAGATAAGACCACTTTAATAAACTCAATTAAACATCTTATAAAGAAGAGAAAAAGAATATTGTACATGAGTTAAAAAAATAAAAAATTCAGGTCTTCTACCTCTTATTACTTCTTTCACCACCCATCTTCAACCATCAAGTCTAATTGTTCCGAGAAGGGCCTGTTACCCATTCTTTATATAGATCACAAGTACAAAATTTACAAATAGCCTTGGGTAGAATATTTTCCTTTAGAGGTAATTGCTTCTATAGGTTGTGATAACCTATAATGAAGGTGACAGATAGATCTCCCCCGCTAAAGGACAATAGGCTAGTAATAATACCTTGAGTCTTGCCAAACTACCTCACACATGGATCAGGGACATAAAAAGTAACCATATGAAAACTGACTAAAGCAACATAGCCTAATACATCACTACACCACATGTATTATAGTGAAACCTAAGACTTCATGAAACTTATGTTATCACCAATTAAAGCACCCATACAAAGAACTTACAACTCAATATCTGCAAAATGATGCATAATGGCATAAGACAGTAAATGCTTCAGACTATAAGACCCAAGGACATAAGGGTGAGGGTTATCTAATAAGTAAAGCTTCTTTTTGTAACCATACTTGAATAAAAAAAGCTATTAGGAATGAAAATCTATAAAGGCATCCTAAGGAAAAGTTAAGCAAGGGATAAGGTGAAAACCCACAAGGGCAATCTACCTTTAATAAGTCTACTGGGAATGAAAACCCTAAAAGGGCTTTTTAGGCAAAGGACGGACTAAAGGATAAGGTTAAAACCCCTTTTGGGTGGTCTATTCTTTAAAAAAAAACCTGAAGTAGGAGCAGGCTTCCACTGAAAAACTCAACTTCTTTGAATAACACACATCAAGGCCGAGGATTATTTCAGCAAGAATTAAGGGAAAAGGATTCAAGCCCTTCATCAAACCACTGACCACACTGAATAACTGATAATCTCTAAAATGGCCTTCAGATAAAACTATTAGATAATTGGAGAAAAAGATGAATAAGTACACACTATCATGAAAGGATGGATGTCACCATAGCCTTTAGCATAGGTTAATAGTGCATTTAAAGAAACTAGTTCTCTCTTTAGGATGGATCTAGTAGCTAATGATTGTAGTATGCCCAATGCATCAACCACTTCATATCTATAGTGAAAAATGCAAGTTGGATAGCAAGGCGGTGTATCAGATGAATATGACACACCTAGGATTGCAACAAACTATTCAGATAAGGGATATAATTCTTTCTGAGAAAATTGAAAGACATGAAATTGTTGGTCCTAAAATCATGTAGCAACTTTAAGAAAAGACAGATCAAGATTAACTCTTTGAAGAAATTTCAAGCCACTAGAGGGAGCCAGAATATAAGTTACCCATGTGGAAGTGAGATTAAGTATTTTATGAAGTTTTTGAAGAAATTCGTCGCCCATCACTGAAAAAAACATGAAAAGAATTCAAGTGGCATGAGTATCTATGCATACATTAGTGCATTTAAAGCCTAAAAAGTGAAAAATGGGCATTTTGGGCAAAAAATGCATTTTTCTTGCTGAAAACGACCATTTTCCATTTGAAAACAGGCATTTTTTTTAGCTAAAAATGGGCATTTTTAGTTCCACCAAAAATGTCAAAATGGCCTTTCTTGAGGCCCAAAATAGCCATTTTCCATAAGCCAAAATGGTCATTTTCCAAAAGCCAAAATAGCCATTTGCCCTAGCAAAAATGGTTGTTTTTCCTTGATTTCTATTTAATAGTGCCTTTTTCAAATTTTTGTCATTTTTATACATTTTCACCATTTCACCTTTACATAAAAAAAAACATTATATATACATAACCATGCCTTTGTAGTGCCAACAGAGCTACCCACGTCACCACTCTATAGCCGAGCATATGGCTATACTGGGTTGGCTTACTGATAAAGAGGCTGAGCAATTCCGGCACCTATCAAACATTACACAGATTGGGAGCTACTACCTATATACTCGGACCTTCATAGACCTAGGCATACTCGAGAGGGTATAATAGTTACTAGCATGAGTAGGATGGTGGGAGTTTTATTTTCAACGGTGTGCCACATACGCTGCCATCACTCTAGAGTTTTTGAGCACCTTCTACTTTCAATGAGCATATCCAGGTGACACCGATGCCATTCACTTTGCTGCTCTTAGGACTAGATAGCAGATATCATTTTTACAGCTTATCAAGCTACTCTGCCTACCTATTGATAGGGATACAAAGATCCTAGAGAGTATAGACAAGCATTGGGAGTTCCTTGATTGAGTTGGCATACTTTATAATGCCAACTGGAACAATGCATCATCTCTAAGGGATCATATCCACTGTTTTCTTCACAGACTCTCCATTGTCAATTACTTAGGATGCATACGTAGTTTTATTTAGATTAACTGAATCAAGCTTTATAGGCTTTAGGCCAAGGAGTATAGTATCCAATTCAACCTAGCATAAACTATTCTCGAGCACCTACACTGAGCCAGTAGATCCCCTAGTAAAGGGATCATTATTTGAGGAGTCATCATAGCCATCTTGCAAGGTTTAGGTATTTCAAAGTAGCATGTCAGTGCAACACTCTAGCAAAAGCTTTAGGTCAATGGAGATACTTGTATAGGTATGGGGATTGCGAAGACTAACTCATAGGTGCTAGTAAGATATAAGTTACTGATAGAGGCTGAGCTGGATGAGCAAGTAGGAGATCAATGAGGAGAAGATGATCACTTTACAGTCGACCTTATCAAGCTATTAGGAGTAGACTTACCTCCTCAGCTACTAGCCTAGAGACAGCGAATAGCTGAGGTGGGCCAATCTTCTTCAGCACCTCCTCTACCATCATATGAGAGAGCAACTCTACCACATTAACACAGACCTCCACACAAAGTTCAAGGAGTCACATCGTGAGATGTCTAATAGGCTGGATGTATTTGAGGTAGAGCTCTAGACAATTTGGACCCAAAGACACCCTCTAAATTACTAGACCTTTTTTTTTCTTTTTATGTATATATTACCTAAAGACACAAAATTTTGTACTTAAAAGCTTTTATTTTTAAAGTTGTTGTTTTTTGTTCATTGCCTTTATCTTTTTTTCTGAACATTGATAAATAAACAAAATGAGTAAGTAAACTAGAATTATAATGCAAAAGACATAAAAAAACATAAAAAATGTTTTTCATAACAATAGAGCTATGACATGAATCCAAGATGCACTCACACACAACATGCATACATGCTACAAATAACCCCTAATGACTAACACATTTCACCTCTTTTTTCTTCACAAGGGGCAAACTAAATTTTATATGCAACATCACAAATGATAAACCACTAATAGTCTACCACCATTTGCTGAGTTACAGAGGGTAAGGATAATCACACATAGTCAATAAAAAAGAGAAATTCATTCAAACAAATCCAATCAACTTCTAGTACAATGTCTCCAAGCATTGCTTAAACTAAGTCAACTTCAAATGCAATGTCTCTAGGACTGTTAGAAGGAAAAAAATTAACTTTAGGTGCAACATCTATAGCACTACCTGAACCAAATTAACTTCGGGTGCAATGTCTCTAAGTACTGCCTGAACTAAGTTAACATCAGATACAATGTCTCTAGAACTATCTAAAGGAAAAAAAAACAACTTTCGGTGCAATGTCACTGACACTACCTGAACCAAATCAACCTTAGGTGCAATGTCTTTAAGCACTGTCTAAAAAAAAAATAATCAACATTGAGTGCAACATCTCCTGCATTATTTGAACCAAATCATCCTCAGATGTAATGTCTCTAAGCACTACCTGAACTAAGCCAACATGAAATGCAATGTCTCTAGCACTATCTGAAGGAAAAAAATCAAACTTTAGGTGCAATGTCTCCAGCACTGCCCAGACCTCGGGATGTTTGTGTCCCTTCCTTTTCGGGGCCAGTCAAATTGAAATAACCAAAAACTCAACCTAAATCTCTCTCCTTAAGTCCTGAAAGATGAGAAGGAAATTAGAGGAATCCTAAGTCATTCCTATTTGATTAGCCCACAAAAAATGATTTCAGCACCACAAGGTAAGAGTTGGCACCCAACTAAAGTTGGGAAATACCTTGTAGGGCCAAAACCAGAGTGGTTTGAAATCCTACTCTTATTTATACCTCAAGTTAATATGGAATTTTGATTTGAATTTATAATATTAACCTTTTTTTAAAGCAAGTTTTAATAATTAAAATAAATTATATGCTCAGAAAGAAGAAATAACAAAACATATTTAAAAACATAAATAAAGTGATTGAAATTAAAATATCATACATATGAAATTGGGTAATTGATTGTGTTGAGAACTTTGATTCTCACATGTCCTTTTTTAGAAAATAGATTTCATTATTGTGACTTTTATTAAGAAAAATCAAAATCTATTTTATTAATTTTAAAAAACCAATTAATTAGGTATAAAATGATTTTGATTATTTTCATAATGTGTAAAAATCATTTTCTACCAATTACAGCATTAATAGAATATATAGGGAAATAATAAAAAATAAAAATAGATTTCATGGCAATTACCTAAAATACATTCTATTCGAATAAAATTACTTTTGGATTGTCCTAAAATACAATTTAAATAAATTAAATGAACAAAGATAAAGAGAATAAGTAGAAGAAAATAAAGAGCAAAAATGAAAATAATAGCAAAAAGAAAAAGGAATAAAATGAAATAGGAAAAAAGTTGGCCGACCCACTGTGTATAATTACCTTAAAAAAAGATCTCAAAAAGGTTCAAAAATTGTGTAGAAAACCTTTAGGAAATATGGAAACGGTGTTTGGAAAGCCTTTTTTAAGTTTTTAGTACATGTATATCGAGAAAATATCCTCCCTTTTTAGAAAATCAACTTTTAGTATTTATACGTGAATCCCAAAGTAAAAAATGCTAGTTATAGAGGTAAAAAAAGCTATTTTTGTGAAAATGGTTGTTTTCCCCTTTTAATGATTATTTAGGTGAAAACGACAAATCTAACGGGTAAAATGGCTATTTTCATGAAAATGGTCATTTTCCTTTCGAAAACAGCCATTTTTTTTAAAACTTTAATTATTATTTTTTAATCCCTAATAGAGTCCCCACTATTCACATCCATTCCTTTTTGAGGCCGATCAAATCAAAACAACCAAAGACTCAACCTAAATCTCACTCCTCAAGTCCAAAAAGATGAGAATGAAATTAGAGGAATCCTAAGTTGTTACTATTTGATTAGCCTAGAAATAGTGAGTTAAGCACCACAAGGTAGGAGTTGTCACCTAACCAGTGTTTGGAAATACCTTGTGGGGCAAAAAATAGAGCAGTTTGGAACCCTACTCTTATTTATACCTTAATTTAATAAGGAATTTTGATTATGATTTATAATAATATCCTTTTTTTCAAATGAGTTTTAATAATTAAAATAAGTCATATGTTCACAAAGAAGAATTAATAAAACATATTTATAGACACAAATAAAGTGCTTGAAATTAAAATATCATACACATGAAATCGGATAATTGATTGTCTTGAGAACTTTTGTTCTCACATGTCCATTTTTAGAAAACAAATTTTATTTTTGTGACTTTTATTAAGGAAAAATCAAAAGCTATTTTATTTATTTATATTGTATTTGAGGACACTCCTAAAGTAATTTTATTTTGTTAGAATCTCTTTTAGGTAATTGCCATAAAATCAATTTTTATTTTTGATTATTTCCTTATATATTATATGCATGTTGTAATAGGTAGAAAATGGTTTTTACCTATTCACATCCCATCCTTTTAGAGGCCAATCAAATCAAAACAGCTAAAGACTTGACTTGAATCTCACTACTTAAGTCTCGAATGATGAGAAGGAAATTATAGGAATCCTAAGTCGTTCCTATTTGATTAGCCTAGAAATAGCGAGTTAAGCACCACAAGGTAGGAGTCGCCTCCTAACCGGAGTTGGAAAATAGCTTGTATGGCCAAATCTAGAATGGTTTGGAACCCTAATCTTATTTATACCTCAAGTTAATATGAAATTTTTTATTTGAATTTATAATATTATCTCTTTTCTTAAGAGGATTTTACAATTAAAATAAATCACATATTATGTAGAAGGAATCATAAAACTTATTTATAGAAATAAATTAATTGTTTGAAATTAAAATATCATACATGAAATTGGGTAATTGATTGTGTTGAGAACTTTGGTTCTCACATGTCCATTTTTAGAATTCAAATTTTATTATTGTGACTTTTATTAAGGAAAAATCAAAACTCATTTTATTTAAAAAAATACCAATTAATTAGGTATAAAATGATTTTGATTATTTTCATAACGTGTAAAAATCATTTTCTACCTATTAAAACATTCATAAAATATACAGGAAAACAATCAACATAAAAATAGATTACATTGTAATTACCTAAAATACATTCTAACCAAATAAAAATAAAAATAAAATTACATTTGAAATATCCTAAAATACAATCTAAATAAATTAAGTGACCAGTGATAAAAAGATTAAGTAGAAGACAATAACAAGCAAAAATAAAAATAATGGTAATGAGAAATGAATGAAAATAAAAGGATGGTAAAAGGCTACTTCATCGAGGTTTAATGAAACGTAAAAAAGAAAAGACAATTAGGTTCTAATAAATCAAACAATTTATATCACAACAAAACTACAATGTTAGTATGTGAAGTAAAATAAAATGATGAATAGAAATAAAATGAAATAAACTATCAAATAAATGCAACAATAATAATGTAAAAATAATAAATTATCATATCTAACTAGAGTATGGATTAAAAAAAGAAAAAAAGAATCAAAGTTTTTGAAAAATGGCCATTTTCGTAAGGAAAAGGGTTGCTTTTGCAAGGAAAATTGCCATTTTCATGAAAATGTCTGTTTTACTTGCTAGAACGACTGTTTTCATTGAAACGACCTTTTTCACCTCTAAAATGGCCAATTTTTACCTTGGGATTGATGTACAAATACTGAAAGTTGATTTTCCAAAATAAGAGTATGTTTCTTAATATACGTGTGCTAAAAACTCAAAAAAGGCTTTCCACACACCGTTTCTATATTTCCTGAAGTTTTTCTACACAATTTCTCAACCTTCTCTAGATTTTTTCAGAAGCCAAATATACACGGTGGGTCAACCAACCTTTCTCTTGTTTCTTTTTATTCCTTTTTCTTTTTGCTATTGTTTTTATTTTTGCTCTTTATTTTCTTCAGTTTATTCTCTTCATCATTATTCATTTTTATTTATTTAGATTGTATTTTAGGATACTCCAAATATAATTTTATTCGATTAGAATATATTTTAGATAATTATCATGTAATTTATTTTTAATTTTGATTATTTTCTTGTATGTTTTGTGAATGTTGTAATGGGTAGAAAATGATTTTTAAACATTATGAAAATAAGAAAAATCATTTTATACCTAATTAATTGGTGTTTTTTTTAAATAAATAAAACAAGTTTTGATATTTCCTTAATAAAAGTCACAATAATAAAATTTGTTTTCTAAAAATGGACATTTGAGAACAAAAGTCCTCAACGTAATCAATTACCCTGTTTTATGTATGATATTTTAATTTCAAGCACTTTATTTATTTCTATAAATATGTTTCGTGATTCCTTCCACGTGAATATGTGATTTATTTTAATTGTAAAATACTCTTGAGAAAAAAGATATTTATAAATTTACATCAAAATTCTATATTAACTTGAGGAATAAATAAGTGTAGGATTCTGAATAACTCTGGTTTTGGCCCTACAAGGTAATTCTCAACTCTAGTTGGGTGGTAACTCCTACTTTATTGTGCCCAACTTGCTCTTTCTAAGCTAATCAAATAGGAATGCCTTAGGATTCCTTTAATTTCCTTCTCATCTTTTGGGACTCGAGGAGTGAGATTTAAGTAAACTCTTTGGCTATTTCGATTTGTCTGGCCCCAAAAAGAAAGGGACACGAGCATATACCCTAAATGTAAAAAATTCTAAATAATCCAATAGTGAAGGAATTATAATTTTTTAAGGTCCGTTGGTATTTATTAGAAGTATCTTAATTACATGAGTTAATAATTGACCTAGTTTCCTCTATAATTTTTGCACAAGATTTTATCAGTTGCTTAATGAAGCAGTTCTTTCATATGGACTATCAAATTAACACATGGCAATCAGTGTTGTCCAAGCTCTTAATACAAAAGAAAGTGGCATGCATAGGGTGACACATGTGCAAGAGTTGTCTTCCTCCCCTAAAACCCCTAGGAAGCTAACACAATTTTCTCTCTCCTCTCCTCTCTCTTTCTTTTTCTTCATTTCTCCACTAAAGCAAAGTGATTACTTTAACCTGAACCCCCTATCTTGGCCTTCATAGTCTCCAAGACATGATTCTATAGAGAAAAAACCATGGGATTGGTTATTTAGGGAGATTTTGATGCTTAATCAATAGTGACCAATTTAAGAGTAAGTGGATTTCTTAAATGTT
This sequence comes from Hura crepitans, assembly GCA_948208565.1. Lineage (NCBI taxonomy): Eukaryota > Viridiplantae > Streptophyta > Magnoliopsida > Malpighiales > Euphorbiaceae > Hura > Hura crepitans. The sequence continues at coordinate 9,134 of CANXYI011744060.1, forward strand.
TAATATTTTTATTAAATAGTATTTGAGGTTTAGATGATAGATATTTAATTAGATTTTAATTTGGATATGTGTGGAATTTATTATGAATTTCTAAAGATGAAAATTGAATATGTTTGTAGTTAATTGGTGGAATTGATGGAGGAAGGGAAAAAATAAGGATTTAGAGGCATAAATAGAGTGCCCAGGGGTGACACCCTCTACTTGAGCCATGCTCGAGTCCTGAGTAGAGAGAGCCCACATGCATACTGATATCTAATTTTGTTACCCATAAAAATCAAATTAAATTAAAACTTTTATTAATTAAATGATTTCTTTGCTTATGGAGTTGTAAAAACACTAAAAACCTTTTGGCATATTTTACATAGCAACTTATAGGGTCATTGTGTCAAAAATCTAGCAGCATAATAGTTGTACTAGGACTCTTTCACAAATAGTTAACCTATTAAAAACACTTATATATCTCAACTCGTAATAGGTCCTTCTAACCCTCCAAACTCATCATAAAAACATAGAGCCATAGGCTTAACATTAGACAACATTCTCACATGCAACATCAAGAGTTTCCACACAATCCATGCAAGAAAAATAAAACTTTTACAATATTACATCTTTAGTTACAAAAACCAACCAAAGTTATTGATTTAGCCCAATCCCTCTGAAATCACAAGAGCACATGATCAATATTACATTTACATTATTACACTACTACTATTACAAAATGATAAAAAATACCCATATAGGGGCTATCTTCGAAAGTCTCCTGTGGTGCAAAATCTTTCGCTCTAATCTACTGCTTTGTTACCTACGTGTCGCAAAGAAGCAATGCACTAAGCTTTTCTCTTAATGGTATAATCACTTTAACATGAAAACAATAGATTAAGAATGTATTATAGTAATATATGTCCAATAAATAATTTAAAATTCATATATATGCATACAATATGAATATCTCAAAAATTAAGCATTTTTTATCCATGTACTTGCCTTTAAAAGCATAAAGTTACATCATTCTTGTATTCACAACATAATTGTTATCATCATACTTAAAATAACCCATAATCATAGTGTATTCATATATCTTCCAAAACATGCATATACTAAAATACACATCGTAATATGAATGGTTACATACATTTTGAACCATAACCATACACATGCACCATCAACACATGTTTGGGTTTCATAACCCTATACATGCTAATACATCAAGTTTTATGAGTGTTAGACTCCATATTATACCACATATGCCATACTCTTAGCTTTAACCATCTTTATGCTATAAACATCAATGTTACCCATAGTGTAACATTTAAGTCACAATTACCATTATGTTATGTGTAACTTATGCCTATAGCAAAAAGAAAACTATCCAAGTTTGGATAGTAAAACTATTAGCCTAAAGGCACTCGCATCTGAAGGTACATAAATAAGCAACTCGAAGGAACTTGCACCTGAAGGTATGTAAATAAGAGGCCCAAAGGCACCCACACCTAAAGGTATGTCTAAGCGGCCTGTTAGCACTCGTATTCACATATAGATAAAACTAGCCTTAAGGCACTCATACCCATCAACACATAGATATTGACCCGTAGGTCTCATACTTAAAGGTAAGCATGGTAGTTGCTAAAATCCTAGTTTATCAGTTAACCTATCCAAACTAGGTTGTTTGAATATATAGGCATCATTAAACTCATTAATTATCTAATTTAGTTATTTTCCATATATATATATATATATATATATATATATATCATTGTTTATGCTTTAACTTGTATAAACTAGGCTCCTTGGCCATTTCGCACCTTAGCGACGCCTAAACTCTCATGCTAAGCAATATGTGTCACATAAATCATAGCATAGTGAAAAGTAGGCGTACATAAGATTAAAAATATCATATGGCATCATAATCACATATTATACCATTGCTTTCATCATTATCAGGCATTATAATGTCTAATGTATCATGGTTATACACAATGATTGCTTTCCGCATCACATGTCATTTTACACAGATTTTTAATATTTAGTAATATACATGCATTATATGACTATAGACATGCCAATAAACCATACTATATTTAAGTTAGCATTTGGTTATAACTACACATACACATGCCTTCTAGTAATCACATGTGCACATATGGAATGTCATTTAAGCACAAAACATAATATTCAAGTCTTTTCCATATAAAAATGGCAAATATACACATATGGCTCACATGTATGAAATTTAGCCTCCATATGCCCAAGGACATTAAATCATGCTTACTCATTTACAATTATAAATCAAATTTAGATGCCTAAAATCCATATCTATATATATTACACACATATGTGCACCTTAATTCAATAGAACATCAATATATGCCTAAAATTCACATAATGCCAATCATTACTTAACTCCTCTATAAATGTGCATCACATATGTAAAACATGTTCTAGCTATCACATTACATATACTTAACATCAAAAAATCATATTTTTACCAACCATATCATTTATTAAGCATTATAAAAGTTAATAGCATTTATTACTATTATGTGACTATTTGGGCACATTGAAATTCATGCATGTTTAACTTAAGTTATTGTCATTACACATACCAAACTCGATTATATGGGATGCTTGATACCTGCCTAAGCCTCCTTCTTGACTTTAAAAGCTCGAGTTGATGTTTTGCCTATGAATACAAAAGGATACCATTTTTAAAAATTAATATAAAATTCTAGAAAACTCAAAAATTTATTTTGAGCCTAGATATATGCTCTATGGCATCCTAAGAACCCATGAAAAATAAGAAATTTGAAAACCATTATCTGGGAGTCAGGAGGTTACTATTTACCTCGATAGGGAATTCAATTTTCCTCTCAAAATACTCTACCAAACCGGGTGTTCTTGGTGTCTATTGGCTCATCTCAAGACACCTTTTCATTCGAGACCAATTATCGGGCGTGGGTATTATAGAGGAGGAAGAAAAAACAAAAGGGAGAGGGAGGCAGAGATTGTCGACTTTTAGAGGAAGAGGAGGGAAAAAAAGATGGTGGAGGAGGTGGTCGTCAGCATTTTGAGGAAGAGGAGGGAAAAGGAGAGGGTGGAGGGAAGGGAAAATGTGGGAAATCAAATTTCCTTCACTATCTATAGTTTTCAAAAAATCAATTCTTCCTCTCTTCTGTAAAATTTTTATGCCCCATGGGATAATCAGAATTCCCTCATTCTTATCCCTAAAATTAGATAAATTAGGGTCTTAAATCCTCCCTAAATATTAAGCCTAAAAAATGAATAGAGCCCAAAAATTAATGTATTTTATTTCCTAAAAACTTAGTAAAAATACTTCCCAATCTCAAAAAATTCAAATTTCAAAGCCAATGGACTATTTGCAATTTTTTAGTATTAAGTCGTAACATTTAGATTATTTTGACCAACTCTTAATTTATTTTGAGGTTTAGCTTTGCCTATGGCACTATTCATAAGACGTTGCCATAAAATCTTATTTAGTATTTTTAACCATTCAAATGACTTTGGATTGGCTTTAAAGTTTGCTCAAAATTCTCTCATAATTAATACTCCCTATTGGTATGCTTAGTTTGACTTGGGTTTTGGAAAGCACTATTCATCTCAGGAAATACTATTCATAAGAGTCGAGATTTTCAGGTCATTACATTTCTTCCCCTTATAAAAATGTTGTCATCCTCGACATACCTAATTCAAAAAGATATGGATACTGCTCCCCATTTAAGCCTCGCTTTCCCAAGTAGCTTTTTCCCTACCATGATGTTGCCATAAAACCTTCACTAATAACATGGTCTTGTTCCATAACTCTTTGACCTCTCTGGCAAGGATACCAATAGGCTCTTTTTTATATGACAAGTCTTGTCGTATCTCCACTTCCTTAGCTATCAACACATGCAAAGTGTCCAATCTATATCTTCTCAGCATTAAGACATGAAACACATTATGAATCTATGTAAAGCTAGTCTATATGCCAATGGACCCATATGCTCTATGATCTTATACGGTCTAACAAACCTCAGACTCAACTTTCCTTTCTTACCAAACCTCAACAACTTTTTCCATAGAGATACCTTAAGAAAGACTTTGTTGCCAACTTTATACTCGATATCTCTTCTCATCAAATCCATATAGGATTTCTATCTATCTGAAGTAGCCTTTAACCTTTCTCTAATGATTTCTCCTTCTCTTTAGCATCCTTGACCAAATCTAGTCCCATAAGCTTATGTTCACTTAACTCTCTCTAACATAAAGGAGTCCTGCATCGTCTCCCATATAACACTTCATAAGGAGCTATACCAAGACTCGCCTGGTAACTATTGTTGTAAGTGAATTCTGCTAATGATAAATACTTATCCCAACTGCCCTTAAACTCTATGGTGTATGCTTAGAGATGTCCTCAAGCACCTAGATAATTATTTCTTAGTGATCATTTTTCTAACTTGTCCTTTCAACTAGCCCTAGCTCTACTCTTGGTATCCCTCTTATCCTACTTCTGTGAAGAGTTATACAGTCTCACTGGGAAATCTCTTTGAAAATGTTCCCTAGAGCTATAACCCTAGTAAACACCAAATGTAACATTGCAACACACACCTCTATGCCACTTGTGGCAAGTCAAACAAGCTAGTGCAGAAGCATTGCCAATAGTGAATCTAGAAGCACCTAAAGCCTGAGTCTGTGCGCTAAAACCCTATCTTGACCTCTATAATCGGTTTGACTTATTGCCTTGCTAATGCTTAGACTAACCACTCTTATATTTCTTATCTATGGTATAACCCAAATAGCCCTGTCCTTGGCTAAATAACCTCTTCTTGAAGCTATCTCTCTTCTTTCTCAATTGGTTCACCATCTCTGTTATATGCTATCAAGGTTGAAAAATCTCTAATTTTCATCAGAGCAACCTGTTGCATAATGAGTAGATTTAGCCTTCTCTTAAACATCTTGCAGTGGTCTTCCTCTATTGCCACCACTGCCTTAACATATCTACTCAAGTTAGCAAACTCTTTCTCATACTTATATATTATGGCACCCTTGCTCGATCCACACACTGGGCTCAAATGGAGGATGCGCATAGGCTAGTTGATAACCAATTTTGATATTCAAAACTCACTAAAAAATTAAAACTTTTATTTAATAAATCTTTCCTTGGCTTAAAGATAGATAAAAACATCAAAAACCTTTTTGGAATGCCTATTGAGGTAAACATTAGGGTCATTATGTCAAACATCTGGTAGCATAATTACTATACTGAAACACTTTCCCAAATTTTTACCTGCTTAAAAACACTTCTATAAAACCAATAAACTTATCTCTAACTTTAATGGATCCTCTTGACCATCTATATCCATAAAAAATCATAGTGAGCCTTAGGCTCATTACAATCAATATTCTCACATGCAAACTCATGAATCAATATACAAACATGTAAGAAGTAGACAAAAATATCAGTAGTTACATTTTAAGTACAAAAACTCGCTATAAAATGCAAATTGGACCTAATCCCTTCGAGATCACAAGAGCACACTAACTTGTAACCTATTATATTTACATCACTATTACTATAACAAAATGTCAAAAAATACCCATGCAAGGGTTATCTTCATGTCTCCTATTGTGCAGAAGCTTTGGCTCTAATCTGCTAGCCTATTAACTATGCATTGCAAACAAGCAATACGCTAAGCTTTCACTTAGTGGTGATATCACTTTAACTTGTAAAAAGGTTAATTTTAGCATGCACATATATACAACATATGTCATTATTGGTTTTAATATTACAAACATTCAATTTTGTGGACTTATTTGCAAACATGCACTTTCCAAACAATAATCATGCCTTTAGATATCATACATGCCAAATATCCCATAAACATCACATAACAATCATTAATAGGCTATAGTAGACAACATACATCATATCATCATCTTAATAGCATGTAAGCCACTATACAATAATTATGCATTGTAAGGAATAATATCATGTGTTTTTTGAGTCATAAAGCCCTTATTCACTCAAAGACTCATTTTCACATCATTCGGCCTCATTTTCACATACATAATTATCTATATTGGTACTTTCGATTATATTAACATATATTTACCATTTATAGCCATTTGAATGTTAATGATCATATCTAGATGTCTGAGTCTGGTTTGTGAGTTATTCTACTTACTTATACCTATTTGACCCATATTACCACCATTTTACACTAAATTCTCAATTTCGTGTTTTTAATCCATTTTATTTTGTTCAACATATGCTTATAACAATAAGATGACTACCCAAGACTGGATAATAGATAACTTAGGCCTGAAAGCACTCACTCTATGGGCACATAGACTTAGGCCCTTATGGACTCAAATTCATAAATGCATAACACTTGGGCCCATAGGCACTCATAACCGCAAATATGTAACACTTAGGCCTACAGGCACTCACATCTGTAGATGTGTAACACTTAGACTCGTAGGTGCTCATATCCATAGATGCATAACACTTAGGCCTGTAGGCACTCATACCATTAGG
>CANXYI011744064.1:0-11943 GCA_948208565.1 Hura crepitans
AAGGAGAAATCAATCATAAGCTCAATGTTCTAGCTATCCCAAATAATCATTCATCATCTTAGGCACCTTAAAGCATGAGAGAAAAGCTTGAAGTTCATTTTCTTATGAAAGAAGCCCTTTAACTCCACAAGAATCCCAAGCTATCCAACTTTCATAGTGGACTCCCTCTCCTTTCATAAACTTCAAGCTACCCTTTAATGGCCACAAACACCTCACACACACAATCACACAGGTGTTAGGTAGGTTTTAGCATTAAATGGTAGCCAAAAAACCCAAAAGAAAGTGGAGAATCAGCTAAGACTCATCTCAAGGTCACTATTCTAGACTACTTTGAACCAGTCAACTTTGATAATTTTTATCTCCCAAATGAAAAATCCTTTTTGCTTGTTTCTTTTTCCCTGTGGTGCCTAACACATAGAAGTGAATTTAGCAATTAGAATCACTCTTTTTAGTGGTCAGATGAAAAAGTTAGGGCCTTTCTCTTCCCTCTCTAGTGTTGACAGCATAATGGAAAAGGAGGAAGAAGCCTTCCTTCATTCCAAGTGGAAATCCACTTGTCAAGTGAGGTTTGCCACTTAGCAAGCCTTCTTGGCCACTTGGCATGAGGTAGGTCCCACTTTTGACATGTCAAGGGTGGTATCAAAAATCCCGAACTATCCTAATTTTTTGGCAAACTTCAAAAATTCATAGTAATTCACTCGGAGCTCAAAAAATTATGTCGTTCATTTTTAAATTCATATTTTAATTCCCTCTATCTGCTCATAAATTTTTGTGGCCAGATTCCATTGATAAGACAGTTTTCAAACTACCTAGATTTGCATGCCAACCTCAAAATTTTTGAGAATTTGCAAACGACCTCAGAATCTAAAAATTCTTTAACCAGTGGATCCAATGGAATTTTTGAGCTTTAAGGTCTACTATTTTTGGGTCTGTCTGGGCACATCTTGGGCTAATCCCAGCCCAAAAAATTTTTATTGCACTAATGCATTCCTTACTGCTTAAAATGAATTATTGGTTCTACTAAATTTTTAAATTTTAAGTCTTTCATCAACTTAAAGCCCCTCAAAGTTTTATGACTAGTGCCACTACCTCGATCCATGTGTAAGTGACCTAGCAACCCAAGCATACTTTCGAAACCTTGTGGCACTATTCACGAAGCCTCAAATCACGGGCGTTACATTTTTTCCCCTCTTAAATAAATTTTGTCCTTAAAATTACCTTAAGCAAATAACTACGGATATTAGGCTTTCATCAACTCTTTGGCTCCCAAGTAGCCTCTTTTGTATTACAATGTCTCGATAGCACCTTAACCAGTGGTATGGATTTGTTCTGCAATTGTTTCACTTCTCGAGTCAAAATTTGGATCGGTTCCTCTTTATAACTCAAATCAGGTTGTACCTCGATATCCAACATTAGAATCACTTGTGAAGGATCCGACATGTACCTCCTGAGCATAGAAACATGGAATACATCATGAATCTACTGTAACTCAAGGGGTAACGCCAGTCTATATGCCAAAGGTCTGACCCTCTCGATAATCTCATATGGCCTGATAAACTTGGGACTTACTTTACCCTTTTACCAAACCTCAAAATTTTCTTCCAATGAGAAACCTTTAGGAATACCTTATCACTAACTACATATTCAATGTCTTTTCGCTTCAGGTCAGCATATGATTTTTGTCTATCAACTGCTACTTTCAGCCTTTCTCTTACTATTTTTACCATCTCTTTAGCATCTCGAATCAATTCAGCACCAAAAATCTTTCTTTCCCTAACCTCACTCCAACACAAGGGAGTTCTACATCGTTTACCATATAGTGCCTCGTACAGTGCCATTCCCTAGCTAGACTAGTAGTGGTTATTATAAGCAAACTCTACCAAGGATAAGTACTGATCCTAGCTACTCTTAAACTCAATAGCACAGCCTCACAACATATCTTTTAATATCTATATCACTCTCTCTGATTGTCCATCAATTTGAGGATGAAATTTTTTTTTGTAAGCCAATCTGGTACCTAATGCCTCCTGTAACTTCCTCTAAAATTTGGAAGTAAAATAAGGATCTCTATCATAAATGATAGTCACTGGAACACCATGTAATCTGACTATCTCATCCATATATAGTTTAGCTAATTTTTCTAAGGAGTAATCCATTCTGATAGGGATAAAATATGTTATCTTAGTCAATTTATCCACTACTGTCCACACATCATCACACTTGGCTCTAGTCATAGGCAAACCTATCATAACGTCCATAGTCACTTTCTCCCATTTCCATTATGGTATTGCTATAGGATGTAGCAAGCCAAAAAGAACCTGATGCTTATCTTTTACTAGCTGACGTGTCAAACACGTAGCAACATATTATACCATATCTTTTCTCATATCAAGCCACTAATACTGGTATTTCAAACCCAAATACATCTTCGTGCTCCTTGGGTGTATGGAATAAAGAGCCTCGTGTGCCTCTTTAAGTATCTATAATCTCAAGTCATATGTACTAGGTATACACAACTTGTTTTGATAATACAAATACCTATCCTTTATTAACTCAAACCCTATGGCCTTCCCCTCTTTAGCTTTACTAACCATCTGAACCATCTGCTTATCTCTCATCTAATTCTCTTTGATCTAATGTCTAAAATCTTACCTCACTTGTAACTTAGCTAAAACAGCATCTTTTAAAGTATACTACAACCTGACATTCATAGTTTTCAAGGTCACTATAAATTTCTTACTTAAGGCATCAGCCACTACATTTGCTTTTCCCATATAATAATCAATGATGCAATCATAATCTTTAATTAATTCTAACCACCTTCTCTGTCTCAAGTTTAATTCTTTCTATGTAAGGAGGTATTTAAGCTTTTATGATCTATATATATATAACACTTCTCACCATACAGATAGTGCCTCTAGATCTTTAAAGCTAACATAATAGCAGCTAGCTCCAGATCATGTATAGGATAATTTCTCTTGCGTGGCTTTAATTACCTTAAAGCATAAGCCATAACTTTTCCATCTTGCATCAATACATAGCCTAAGCCATTCAGTGAAGCATCACTATATATCATAAAATCCCTACCATGTTTAGGCTGAATTAGGATAGGAGCCTCTATCAACATTTGTTTCAAGTTATCAAAGCTGGCTTAACACTGATCATCCTATACAAACTTTACATTCTTTTTAATTAGTCTAGTTAAAAGAGTGGCAATGATGGAGAATCCTTTTACAAATCTCTTATAGTACCGAGCTAATCCTAGAAAACCCCTTACCTCCATGACATTACTAGGTGGTTCCCATTCTAACACTACTTTCACCTTGCTAGGATCAACTCTGATCCCCTCAGATGAAAATATGTGGCCCAAAAAAGTAACTTCCCTTAGCCAAAACTCACACTTATTGAGTTTGGCATACAACTATTTCTCTTAAGGTCTATAACACCACCCGAAGATGTTGTTCATGCTCTTACTAGCTTTTAGAATACACTAGGATATCATCTATAAATACCACTATGAACTAATCTGAATAAGGCTGGAAAACTTTGTTCATGAGATCCATGAAAGCTGCTGGAGCATTGGTGAACCTAAATGGCATCACCAAAAACTCATAGTGCTCATGCCAAGTTTTGAAAGTAGTTTTAGGTATATCGGCTTCCTTAATCCTTAGCTGATGGTATCTGAATCTCAAATCAATCTTAGAAAATACACCTACCCCACTCAATTGATCAAAGAGGTCATCTATTCTAGGCAATAGATACTTATTCTTTACAATCATTCTGTTCAGCTGCCTATAATCAATGCATAACCTGAGCGACCTATCTTTCTTCTTTACAAATAGCACAGGTCCTCCCCAAGGTGATACACTAGGTTAGCTAAAACCTTTATCTAGCAATTCTTGCAACTGAACCTTCAGTTCCTTTAACTCAGTAGGTGCCATTCCATAAAGAGTAATAGATATTGAAACTATACTAGGATATACCTTAATCTCAAAATCAAGCTCTCTCTGAGGTGGCAAACTTGGCAACTCTTTAGGAAAGACATCAAGGAATTCAGATACAACAGGAATGTTCTCAAGTTTAGAGTTGAAAACATTCATTTCAATAATATAGGCTAAGTATGCCTCACAGCCTTTCTGAAGGAGTTTTTGTGCCTTAATAGTAGAAATAAGATTATTCGATAGATATCTCTTAGTGTCCACTCTCACTGTCAATCCCTCTATAGTATGGATCGTCAATTTCTTATATCTATAGTCAATGATGGCCTAATATTAAGTCAACCAGTCCATTCCTAATATCACATCAAATTCATTAAAAGGAAATTCAATTAAGTGAGCTGAGAAACTATATCCCTAAATCACTAAAGGGCATTGTCTATATATCTTGTTCATAGTAACACTTTGTCCTATAAGATTGCTAACTCTAATATCAACATCAACATTCTCAAGTTCTAATCCCCTATTTTATGCTTGTTCAGTGCATACATATGAATATGTAGAATCGGGATCAATTAAAGCTAAAACTAGAATATCAAATAAATAAAATGTACTAGTAATAACATCTGGTGTTATAGCCTATTCCCTCACTATCATAGCAACTACCTCGCTAGAGCATGAGCTTCTGATCTAGTACACTGCCTGACACTAGGCTGCTCATCTCTATTCTACTTCTGTCCTCTATTCTATGGTGCAACATTAGGAGTCTGAGTCTGATTACCCCCTACTGGTCTCTGAGGACAATCTTTTTTGTAATGATCTCTAGAACTACATTAAAAACACTCCCCACATTGATTTGCTCTACACTGGCCCTAGTGCATTCTCTGATAAATGGCACATATAGGAGGTCCATTTATGTTGCCCCTTATACTCAAAGTACTACCAGCTTGAGGAGGCAATCGAGGTCTAATAGTTAAAGCTTATTTTGACCTTTAGGTCTATGCCTGTCTTGACCCCTGGTATCTTGACTAATACTGAGACCTAGTCTGAGACTATGCCTATAATTAACCCTCTCTCCTCTTTTTCCTATCTCTTGATACTATACTAGATTGTCCCACCATAAATTGCCTCTTTCTTTGGAAGAAGTCCCTCTTTTCCTGTACTATTTCTTCTATGTCATATGCTGCTGATACTAATATAGTAAAATCCCTCTCTCTAGTACTGGACATCTGCATCCTCAGTGCCACATTCAATCTTACTAAAAATCTCTTGCATTTCTCCTCCTCATTAGGAATGGACTCCTTAGCATACTTCTGGAGTCTAGTAAAATCCTTTTCATATTTTGACACTATTCTCCTTTCTTACTTTAGATGTAGGAATTCTTGTCTTTTATCCTTATAGGAGTCAGGTATATATCTCTTCCTAAACTCCTTCAGGAAAAATTCCTAGGTCAGCTTTACTGGTGTCTTTCTTCTCTTAGTAGTATTCCATAAATTGTTAGCTTCCTCCTGTAGAAGATAAGTAGCACACTGTAGATTTTTAGCCTCAGTATAATTTAACTGCTCCAAAACTTTAAAGGTCCTATCTAACCAATACTAAACTCTGGCAGTATCATCCTCTCTCCTCCCTAGAAAATCAATAGCCCCCATCTTCCTCAACCTCTCTAAAAGAGTCTTCTATAAGGGAGCTAGTGGTGGAGGTGGTACTAGTATCGGAGGAGATAGAGGTGGAGCAGTAGTAGCAGTGGAAGTTTGTCAAAGCAAATTTACTATATGTTACAATAAAGTAGGTGATGCTTTAGCCTGCTATTGACCAGACCCTGTGGTTGAGGCTACTATGCAGCATCACTGGGTTTAGGTACAAATGCATTACCTACCCCCTGAATTATAGTTGATGCAAAACTAGCCACCTCTTTAAGCCCTCCTTCAGGTGCTAGATCAACCATGTGCTTACTGCAAAAGAATAACTTATCAGCCTCGGACAATGTAACAGTTTAGAGAAATTGGAAACTAAAACATTTGATATCCATGTACTCTACCCAGGAGCATTAAACCTAAGCTCTAATACCACCAAATGTGACACCTCCTACTAGATTCCCTAGGAAACCCCATAGGTGATGTATGCATTCCTAGGTCACTAGTACCATTCATATAACTTTCATTACTTACATTAGCATAACTTACTTTGCTTCCACATTTACTACCCATTGGTTTTATATCTCATTCAAGGTGTAATCAAACAAAAATGCCAATTCCCAATAATTATAGGTCATTTCTAATAACTAAGAAATTTCGACAGCATAACGATTATCTAGGTTCCATCCCAAATTTTTCAAAAGCCTATTCAACACTTCTATAAACATTTCACTACTCCTGGACCCATCTAGTCCCCTATTCTCAGCCTAACATCAATACTTATCACACAGCAAATGTAGGCCTCAAGCCACAAATAAAAGCATGCATATATAGAGCCTCAGGCTCACATCAACATTAAACATCACTTTTAAACATACATTCACAAGAAAACATATAAGGTTATTTTATTTACATTAGCAGTTTAGGATTACTTATATACATCACATATACAAAGCTTAAATACATGTTTCTACCAACTTCCCACCTAGGTACATGGATATCAAAACTATACAACATTTACTTTGTATTCCTTCATTGGTATCCTTCGAACTCTTATCGACACACTTCACGAGGCAGGATTCCACTACTGAGTACCTAGGCACTAAAATAGGTACGCTGAGTATATGAGATACTCATTGGTGAACTTAAAGCATTTAAATCATGGCATTATATCTTTTTCATACTTGTAGAGTCTGATAATTAAGTTTACCTTATTATTGGATTCAATTAATATAACATGGTGCCAAATTACTAAAATACCCCTAAGACTTTTACAAGTCATGAAATAGCCTTTTTAACTCACATAAAGTAGTTAGAGTGATTATTAATATTCCTAGCATGCATATTTTACATTAATCAATTTAGGTAACCACATATGTGTAAAATGACCAAAATACACTTTAGTCTGTATTTCATCAATTACTCAGAAAATATTATTCATTTATCCTTAATTGTACTTTCATAACTATTTTTGTCATTCATGTAATTTAATTCACTAGCCTAAATAAGAAGACAACACTTTAAGACATTAGATTTAAGGGGAAAATAAACTAATATAGTGGTACCCATTTTGTACCTACGCTGCTACATTGGCATGTGTGCCATAGTGGAGATTAGCTTGTAGCCTTTTTGGACATAATTAAGTAATATATGCATGACATAATGGAGATTAACCTATAAGCCTCCACAGCCACAAATAAACATTATCAGAAATGTGACATAATGGAGATTAGCCTGTAGGCCTCCCCAACCATAAATAAAATCTCAACACTTGTGTGACATAATGGAGATCAGCCTGTAGACCTCTCCAGCCACTAATAAAATTTACTACTTGAACATCAGGCAACTAGCAGCTATAAAACCCTAAGTTGACTGGTCAACCCAACCAGTGGGTGTCTAACTAATAGGCCAAGTAGCTCATTTTAAGTTTATTTATTATTAACCAAAAATATTTATATAATATTTATATTCCAAAAACAAACAATTATAAATTTTATCACACTTTATTTTTCAGGCGATCTGGTATAGCCACATTTCAGCTCTATCGGGTAAAAATTCCAAAATAAACTTAAGTCCTGTTATTGCCAAAATTCAATGTTTAATATGTTATGATTTATCATAGCATTAGTTCTCAAGAAACTAACACTTTTTATCTAATGACATTTTTTATTCAGGTAATGGTTAACTGGACAGTTACAGGTTATTTCAGCCACTTTTCAACATACAATTCTAGGACTATTCTAAGTCTAATTTTAACACAATTTTCAGCATGTTATTAACCACATTCATAAGCCTGAAGCCAAACACATCTAGGCCAATTCTAAGGCCAAACAATAGGCATAAATGCCATACATGCATATGTCTCAATGCTAAACCCAAAGGCACAAGGAAAAGTTCAATATTCATAGTGCAAACTCAAGTCCCTTTTTAAGCCATTATTCTAAGCCATCAACCTATGGTTTTGTTCCACCTTCTTAGTCATTTAAAGACACATTCTCAAGCCATATTTTATCTATCAATATGTCATATACATTATCCAAGTCAAAGTCATTATAAGCCAATTATCTTGGCATTATAATTCATTTGCCTAACATTTTAACAAGCTTAAATTTCATGCCATAATGCCATTAACATGCTTTTAGATACTAAGGGAAAATGACACAAAATTCAATTCCTTTTCACATTATATCAATATTCATCCACATAAGTATGCCATGAACATAATTGCACATATATACACCCAATTTCAAGCCAATAATTTCAAGCCAATTTCTATAAGTTACAAAACATTACTCATAAAGTTCACTCATGGTAGCTCTCAGGTACAAGCATACAAGCTACAATTCATGATGTTCTTTAATCACAATTGTTGTAATTCTTACTCTAACATACAAAGAGATCATTTATCCACACTCTAGTCATTATACAACCAAGCTAAGCATCCATAACCATCAAAATCAACAAGCAAATAAAGCTAAGTTATTAAGTTCTTTAAATCATGTCTCTCTAATTCACTAAGTTCTCACTTAATCAACACTACCAAAGAGGAAATCAATCATAAGCTCAATATTCCAGCCATCCTAAAACATCATTCATCATCCTAGGCACCTTAAAGCATGAAAGAAAGGCTTAAAGTTCACTTACTTACGAAAGAAGCCCTTTAATCCATAAGAATCCCAAGCTGTCTAGCTTTCACGGTGGACTCCTTCTCCCATCATGGGCTTCAAGCTGCCCTCTGCTGGCTATAAACACCTCACACACATAATCACATAGGTGTTAGACAGGTTCTAGCATCAATTGGCAGCCAAAAAACCCAAGGGAAAGAGGAGAATCAGCTACGACTCACCTCAAGGTCACTATTCTAGACTGCTCTAAACTAGTCAAATTTGATGATTTTTATCTCCCAAATGAAAAATTCTTTATGCTTGATTCTTTTTCTTTATGGTGCCTAACACATAGAAGTGAATTTAGCAACTGGAATCACTCATTTTGGTGCTTAGAGGAAAAAGTTATGGCCTTTCTCCTCCCTCTTTGGCATCGACAGCAGTAAGGAAAAGGAGAAAGAAGCCTTCCTTCATTCCAAGTGGAAATACACTTATCAAGTGAGGTTTGCCACTTGGCAAGCCTCCTTGGCCCCTTGGCATGAGGTGGGTCCCACTTTGACATGTCAAAGGTGATCTCAAAAATCTCGAACTATCCCGATTTTTTGGCAAACTTTGAAAATTCATAGTAATTCACTCGAACCTCGGAAAATTATGCCATTTATTTTAAAATTCATATTTTAATCCCCTCTATCTACTTGTAAATTTTCGTGGCTAGATTCCATTAATGAGACAATTTTTAGGCTACCTCGATTTGCACGCCAACCTTAAAAATTTTGAGAATTTGCAAATGACCTCGGAATCTAAAAATTCTTTCACCAATGGATCCAGTGGAATTTTTTAGCTTCAGCATCTGCTATTTTTGAGTCCACCGGGCATATCCCTGGTCTATTTCGGCTTGAAAAATTTTTATTGCACTAATGCATTCCTTACTGCTTCAAAATCAATTATCAGTTCTGCTAAATTTTAAAATTTCAACTTTGACATCAACTTAGCCCCTTGAAGTTTTGTAACCAATGCAATTGCCTTAATCCACGTGCAAGTGACCCAGTAACCTAGGCACACTTCTCGAACCCTATGGCATTGTTCATAGAGCCTTAAATCACAGGTGTTATAGTACAGATCAGGTGAAGGGCATCACAGGTGTCACATTAGGTTGTATCAATGCCTGGTTTTGGTATTCCTAAGCTGTATATGAGTGCCATAGGGTTCATATATATGTATGCATCATGCAACATTGCACTGCTTAAGGCTAATGTCTATTTCTTCATATAAATTAGAGATGAGTGATCAAAGGTCACCTGCTAGTGTGAAAGAGGTGGATAGTCATGCCCCTACCACTATATAGGAGCGAACAAGTTCAGTAACTGTAACACCCTACTATCTAATAGATAGCCAATTCAGAAATAGGATATCACAAGTGATATCTCTTACTCGATTCGGTTACTAGATCCAAATGAAAGACATCACATGAACTAACTATCATATGACTTATACCTCTATTAATCAATGTTTAAACTCCTATTATTATCCATAAACACATATCTATAATCATAATATCTTAGGCTTACTATTTTCATATATACATGAGTGCTAATCTACTATCGTTTCTTACCTATTTCCATGTGATGCAAAATAAAACTCATTAACTTGCTCTACTTTCCTTGATACTACTACTTAAACTCCTATCTACTACCTATCCATTAGCAAAAGCTAGTATGCTGAGCAATTATGCTTAGTAGTGTATTCAATGAAATATATGTACCAGCATACATCATGAATATTTTAACATTAACAACTTATGACAATCTTATGTCACAATAAATAAATACTTATATGACAATAGCTTTGATGTACATTTAGCAATGTAAGCATATAACCACACAACATAATTAATTTCCCTCTTCTAATAATTAGCAATATATGTCGTGTTCATAATTCTCTTATTGTTAAGTATTTGAGGTTTAACTTTTTTTCCTCATAAGAGACTTCTAAATAAATTCTTTGTTTGTTAGAATTTATGGCTTAATCTCTGTACATGTTATTGCTATATCTAGATATGATACTTATTAACTTCTTGTTTAATTCCTGTATTTATCCTTTTATCTTTTATATCAAATAATTGAGAAACAACTTAAAGCATTTATCATGCTTATGTTAATTACCTATCTCTGTACAAACCACATGTTATTTACCTAACTTCTTATTTTATGCCTATTCTTATTACTGCTTCTTATATCTAGGTATACACCTTAAACTATCATAATGTTTCCCTTTATAATGTAATTTATTCATGACATAATAAAATTTCACTTAGACGAATTTAAATATCTTATATTGTATAAACAAGTTCAATTATTAAAATACTCTTTGTCTAGTCATCATAATATCCTTTTACCATATTCATATTTTATTAACCTATAAAATTTATGTAGCCCATATCGACAAACAAAATCTCACTAGTTTGACTAAAAGGGTAATGGTGTGCAATGGTCTACATTTTTATATAATTCATAGAATAACATCACATCACAAGGATGCATCGTAATGAATAATTCATATCTCGATATGTTTTTTCATCGTGTACTGTTATGATTTTATAATCATCAACATATTTCATCTTCTTTTCAATTTTTCTTGTACTATAAAATCCTTATTACTTATTACCATACTACGTTTTTAAGTTTATTGTTCACACAACTAAGTTAAACCTCAAGTTTGTCCCATAATTCTTTTTTTGTACCATATTTCTCTTTATTAATCATTAACACTATACTATTGATTTTTATTTAATCAATCATTAAATTTTCTAACATAAATTTTATACATTAATCTCAATTATTATTATAATTATACATTATTTTCCATTAATTATATTACATTTTTTTATTTACCCATATTTATTCTCATTAATCAATTTCATTTTAACTTAAACAAATAAATTATATTTTATAATAAAAATCATTTGTAACAATTGACAATTATACAATAATATAATATTATATTTATCTAATAACTTACTTGAACTATATTTACATAAACATATGATTTTAAATATATATTTATTTAATCCATATATACAAATATTGATTTAAATATTTATCTATTTAGTTAACTCACTACCTTAAAAATAAAGTTATACATTTAATATTTTTTCCTTTTCATTAATTAACTTAAATAATTATTTTATTTTATTTTATTTCTTAATTATTATTCCAAAAATCTTTTAATCCATTTAATAATTATTAAATTCTCATGTCATTACATAATTCA
>CANXYI011744107.1:0-18191 GCA_948208565.1 Hura crepitans
ATCAAATAGACTAAAATAACTCATGGTTCAATTTTATTTTAATTTTAGTTTGATTGTACATCCTCCTCCTGAGAATGGAAATCGCTTATTCTTATTTAATTAATTACTTACTAATAAAAAAATCTATCTATTAATTCGTTACTCCCTCCAATATTTATGCACCCAAATCGGGTATGAATTTGGATTCAAACAAGATAAATAAATTTTTTAAAACTATTAAATTAAAAATAATAAAAATATACCATCAACATTTAGTATCATATAATATTTCATAAAAAAATTAACTTGAGTTAATATAAACAAATTATAAATAATTTTTCTATGTTACTAAAAATTATAAAAATTGAATAAAATGTTAAACATAATAGAAAAACCTAAAACATAAATATAATAATAGTTAATTAAATATAAAATTAATATAAATCATCCTCACTATCATCATCATCATCACTAGATAATAACTTCAAAAAAAAGAAAGTTACTAATTTGCCTTCTACATTTGTTTCGATTCACTGTTAAAATCTATTTTGACTTTAAAGTGCCTTTATCTTATGCAAAATAAAGATAAAAGGCCATTTTCTTAAAACTTTTAGATAAACTTATTGAAAATTACGTAAAGAATATTTTATAAGGAATTCATTGACAATTTGAAATTATTGAGGATGTCATAGAAAAAGAAATGCCTAAAATTGATACAAACTTATATGTGTTATTCCTAAAATGTCAACAAACTTTACATGAACAATGCATTTTAACTTTTTTTTCTTCACATAGATATTTTTGAACTAAAATTAATTTTAGAGACAAACCGACTACTTTTTTTCTAAAAAAGAAATATTGACTCTGATTTCATAAATCTAATTAGACTGTCAATTTCTAACTCTGATATGAACCCATCCAAAAAATTAACCTGAATTAGAACCCGACTTGAAAAAAGGTGCATGACCTGACTTGGGCCTGATCCAAAACCCGAATGGATCAATTTGAAACTAACTCAAATGGTTCGGGTCACGTGACAACCTGAAATAACTTAAATTTTTTAAAAATATTTTTAATTATTTCAATTATTAGGATTAAATCAATTTTTTTGAAAAAGAAAAGGTAAATGTAGCAATGTTATTCTCTCTATATAAAGTAGACTTAAATATTAAGAGAGTTCAGACGGAAAAGATAAAAAAATTACCCATAGGCCAAATTAGGCAAGCCCATCGAATACCAAAAAATTAATACAAATAATATTATATTGAATAAAAAATTATAAAATATGTCATTAAAATATATGATTATCTAATATGTCATTTGAAAAATAATTATACATAAAAATAAATATAACATAGTATTAAAAATATAAATTAGATAATTAAAAAATTAAGTAAAATAAAAATAAATAATAACTTAGGCAGTTTGATCAGAATTAAATAGTGAATACCTTATCTAAACCTGGAAAAAATTGCGGATAGGCAAATTAGAGAGGACGAGTATCTATTCAAACCCATTTTCATTGCCTATCACTAACTATTTTATCTTAATTCCTATTAATCTCATATTAGCTTCTTTTCTATTGGTATTTCATCTTTTTCTTTTTTTTATTTTTATTTATTATTATTTTTTGTCAATTTCAATTTTTAATAATAATAATATTTATCCATAATTTTTAAGGAAATAATATTTTTAAAAGAGTAAATTATTTTTAAAAATTTTTATGAGTTATTAATTTTAAAAGTGGTTGAATATATTGATATTCAAAAATTAATATGAAATTAAAATTTAATTCGATAATTTAAAAATCAATAATATGATTCTCTAAAAAATGAATTTAATTCGAGGACCTGACCTAACCTAAACTCGAAATGACATGAGAATGACCGAACCCGATCCGTTTGACGGGTCTAAATATAATAAATATAAATAATTTCAGCGTCGATTACAATTTTGTCCTAATCAAAAGAGTAACAATGAATAATCATTCTATCCTCATTCCAATTGATTATATTTTCAATTCTAGATTTAGAGTTTAAACCTAACTTCCCCTAAATTTATTTAAATTGACATTTAGTAATCAAAATTATTATTATCGGTTATATGGTGCAATGAATAAAAGTTGAAAAGGCTATTTTGATCCAAAAGATATAGTTTAAGGGTGGTTAAATTCAATGAATAAGATTTGAAAGCTTTATTTTGATATTAATTTAAGTAATTATTTTTTAAGGAACATTTTAACCAAAAAATTGATTTTAAGTATTAGGAGATTTTAAAAATTAAGCACTCATTTTTTATTTTCTTCAAAAATAGAAGGATAGAAATTGAAGTAACTAATTCTGGAAAATGAAGAAAGAAAAAAATTAAAGGGAAGAAGAATAATATTTGATAGATATAAAAGAAGAGAGCTGTAAATTGGCTTTCAATGTATTAAAATGATAATAATTTGAACTACAAAATACTTTTTGAAACAATCAAGTCTTTAATATTTATTGCTTAACAATTTGAACCCTTCATTAAAATTGTGGTCTAATTTTATTATAATTCCTTATATTTACTAGGAAAAAGCCTTTTGATCAGAATTAATATGGCTAGACTTGATAAAACAAAGTAAATATATAAAGGGATGATTATAAATTAGAATCCTGACGTTTTCTTTTATAACAATTAAAATTTTAAATTTTTATTTCATAACAATTGGGACCCTGAATCTATTTTTCTATTAAAAAATTAAATTATTATGTGACATGACAGCTATAAAAGACATACCAAATGCTCAAAATCCTAAAAAAATATGCACATCTACTAAAAATTCTATATCAATGTTTTTTTCAAAACAATTGCCACTGTAACTATTATCTAGAACCCATCAGATGTTGAAAGAACTAAAAAATAAGTTCATTATTCACATAAAAATATTACATTATCATTTTTTAAGAGATTTTTGCATTCAATGGGTCTTATATAACCATCACAGCACTAAACATTTTGATTTTTGATAAAAAATAGACACAAAGTTTCAATTATTGTGAAATAATAATTCAGGGTCTTAATTATTACAAAAATAGTAAGGGTTCTAGTTATTATGAGCGCTAAATATTGAGGTTAATTTGTAATTATTCCACATATAAAAATACCCTGTTTTTTGTGTTCACTTTTTCCTTCCTCCTCCCATTCTATTTTGATCTATATTTTTTTCTTTTGATCTCAATAACTAGCAATGGATATCATCAATGACTAGTAAGGAAGTAATCTTATAAAAGTGAAGCCTACCTATGGTGGGAGGAGGAGAGGTAAGGGAAAAGAAAGAAAAAAGAAAAGAAAAAAAAGAGAAAGAGATAGTGGTGAACGATGATAGGAGATCATCATTGAGGTGTGGTCAAAAGCCCAATGACATGTTGATTTCCCTGATTTGATCCCCACATGCAAACAATGCCTAAAAGAGGTCAAGTGTTAGGAAATAGAAACCAAGTCTAACTTAGGTTTCAAAAGTGAAAAGAGAAGAAAATAAAGGAAAAATAGAAGTGATAAGATATTAAAAATTGAAGTGCTTTAAATTGCCACTATTGTAGTTTTATAGGTTTTATTATGCCAATTTTATGCTTCAAATTGTGACTAACAAAAAGTTAAAACTGGTAGGACTAGCCACGATTGAGTAGGGGGTGAGTATTCAGTTGGTTTAGTCTAAAAATCTATCAATTAAAGTATCAAACTATTGGTCCTAAATATTCAAGGGGGGGAGGTGAATGGAGTATTTTAGAAATTTAATGACGTCACTTTAATTTTAAAGATTTCTATACAATTTTGAAAACATGAACAAATTAGATTGTAAAATAATTAGTGGAAACACAAATTGGGAATTTTTTCAAGAGCAATGTAAAGATTTATAAAGATAATCAAAACTATATTACTTTTCGAAAGAGATTTGAAGATCTAAGTTAAAACAAAAGAAATAGAACACTGTTTCATTGAAGCAGCAGAAGTTTAATCTAGAATTAAGTAAAATATATTGCACATCAATTTTTATAGTGGTTCTGTTATCCCAAGCCTATATCCACTACTCAAGTAAACACACTTAAGTATTTTACTTCTCCACTTAACTCTTCAATAGGCATTAGTTAAAGCCTTTACAAACTAAGCTCAAAATATACCCATAACTTTTTCTTAAAGGTAAAACCTGTGCAAAACCCTCTTAAAATTGGTCCCAAACTTTGGTGACCTAAATTTTACAAATTCTTTTTCAATAAAATGCTTTAAATAGATTACAACTTAAAGCTATAATAAAAAATGAGGATAATGTGTAAGAATGCAGTATTATATATGAGAAATTAACTTAGCATAGAATAAAGCTTTCTTTTAAGAGTTTGTTAAGAATATCCAATTTCTCTAACCTCACATGTCAAAAAGCCATTTTTTACTGTTGCAAGCCTAAACTAGCCATTAAAAAGAAACAATTTTCAAGATATAATAGCCATTATTTTGTCTTTATCTGGATGCTATCAAATTTTGATCTATAATAATGTAGATCACTTTGTAAGTTTTAATTATAAAACAGTTTCTGGTTCTGAACATAATGACCTATGCTAATAGTATTTTATATGATTGAAAATAATTTTTAATACATGATGTCTATGTGACTCCTCATTTTGATTTTACATATTGCGTTCGATTTTACTTTGAGGTAGATCCTAAATCTTGAAGTTTTTTTGAGTTTTTTTAACTTTTCACTTTGAGCGGAGCAAATTTACAAAATAGGAACTTAAAATAAAATAGTTCCTTTGAAAATTGATTAAGGTTTAATTATAATCAAAATTTGAGTTGTAGCCATTGAGCCAATAGTCTCATGCTTTTTGATGATGACAGAACTATTTTTTTGTAAAACTAATTTGTTAAATAATATGCTCCCTCTGAATCTGTGCATGGGGATAAAATAAAAAAAAGTAAACCATGCATAATGTAAGTGAATGAGTTAGAAATAACGTAACATTAACGTAGCTTGACAATTTAAAACACAACCAGAAAATAAATAGATTTCATAGTTCAAATAACAAAAAACTTGACATACAAAACTTAACACATAACACAATTATAGATTAAAGATAAAATGCATGCAAGACCTGTTACTCCCCCTTTTTTTGTCATCAACAAAAATAAGAAAAGGAAAAAGAGGAAATAGAGAAAGTAAAATGGCTAAAGGGTAATCCTATAAGGATGAGAACTGCTACCCGGTTCCCTATCCTTAAGGGCACTTTTCAAATTTCTAGCTATTGTTCTAGCTAAATGATGAACTTGAATGGTAGTCTAATATAGTGCGAACATGGGAGACAGATTTGGAGTTGTTTGAGGCATAGAAACATAATAGACTTGGTGGTAGATCCAACAAGTGCATGATTAATTTCTATATTCACAGTGCAAATTTGACTTGTAGATTAATATTTTCTAATCAAGAGTGATCACTTGAGATTGTAGATTAGCCATTTTATAAACAGGGCACTCAATGATATAAGTGAAAGTGAATGAGGATTACTTGTAATTTGTTCTTCAAATTCTTCTCGAATATCTCCACTGGAATCTTATTGATCTTTAGCTTGATCATGTTCTACATCCTTTAAATTGTCTTCAAATTTATTTTCTACTATTTGATCTTCTCCAATCTAGTTTGCTTCCTCGTATGACTTTAACCCTTATTTACTTTTTTCATTCTTTTATAAGATTTCCCAACTTTGATGTATAAAAGCTATAATATCTTGATCTTTTTCAAGATGATTCTTTTCTACTATTTATGCAGCTTCAACATCTTAATATGTTCCAATCTTTAGAGACTAACCATCTTATTATTCTATCACTTTTCCTCTTTGTTTGGTTAAAGCTTTGAAAATTCAAAATGCATTAAGCCATCTTTTGATTGGGCAGATTGAGTTGAAGACAAATGCTTTATAAAGAACTCATCCAACATAGGATTTGACATGCCCAATCCTTTCAGTATGTCCTTTTGGGATGGTTGCATGGCTAGAACTTTAAAAATAAGGGTTTCTTCTATTGGTGGAATAGTAATAGATGGCTCTTATTCCAACACTTGCTTAATGGTTATGGGTTCTTCAATGCATTTCTCTTTTCTTTTTGACATTAGCTTGCTCTTTTTCTTAAACTGCTTAGATGATTCTGCTTCGTGCTTTTTTAAGGCAATAAGTTTGATTTTTAAAACTTCAAAAAGCTTCAGGCCTATTTGCCCTTATGATTTAATTACAGAGGCTGAATCTAAGTTTATCTTTCGATATTTAAAGAGTTTGGAAAGCAATAAAGCAAAAGGGAGTTAGGCATCCTTTTTTTTCAGATTTTTGATTTAGCTAAAAATTAAGTAATAGAGATTTAACTTATTTTCAGAGTGATACAACCACATGATATAAGGATTTAAGTTAGTTGCATAATTTGTACTACCCACTCTTGAAGCCAAGAACACAGTTATTACTTTATAAAATGCTCTGAAGTCTTTTAGCATATTTGTAGAGGGTATCTTTTTTCACTTATTGTTAAATTTATCATTACTTATTAGGAAAAGGTACTACTTTACCCCTAATATTTGTTTTAGAGCTCTATTTTGCCTTTTAAGTTATTTTTAAAGAAAAATGCCCTTATAATTACTTAAAATGATTCTAAAATGCCTATATAATTACTGAAAATGGTGCAAAAATACTCCTATAGTTATTAAAAATAGTGTTAAAATGCCTATATTCTCTAATACTAATAAGGGTATTTTTACATTATTCTAATAACTACAGGGGCATTTTTGCTCTAAAAATAACCTGATGGGAAAAATAGAGCTTTGAGATAAATGTTAAGAGCAAATCAGTACATTTTCCCTTACTTGTGACTTTTAAGAACTTGTCTTTAGTAATTTCCCCAATTTCTAATTTTTGTTGTTTTTATCAATTTTAATCCCTTGGTTTGGAATTTCAATACTTTTACTCAGAGGTTCTAGATTTATTTCTCTTTTGACACCTTCTATAGTAACCACAAAAGCATCTTCATATTTGAGAATACAAGAGTAAAACTATCATACTAGTTTGGGATAATAACTCTCATCATACTCAAGTAGTTTCTCCTATTTTTCCTTAGAGATCTATCTTCCCACCTTATCAAAGCATTCTTTCAGATCTTTCCATATAATAACTTTGATAACATGATTCTTTGACTTTTCTGTTCAACAACATCAATTTGATTTAGTCTCTTTTGTTCAGATGATTAAAGATTAGAGCTAAAAGTGTTGACAAAAGATGGGATTTCTAACTAAGAAGGTTGTTAGGATGTAGCTAATGTCAGAATATCAACTGATGAAGAAGGAAGACTGGTGGGTTTCAGTTTATAAGGTGTTCGTTTAGTGGTTGTTTTAGTTCTTACCATTAGATAGGTTTTTTTTAAGCTCAAGGAAAAAAGGAGGAGAAAAGTGAATGACAAACACTACTAAAGAGTATTTAAAGAAAATAAATTTAATTTTTGAAAAATGTTTCCATTTAAAATCAAATCAGATCTTATCTCTTAAGATTTTTTGAGTACTTGTCAAGAGGGGAGAGAAAGAGGTTTACATTCAATAATTAAGATAGGTAGGAAAATGCTTTAATGCCAATGATGTTCTTAACCTTAATAGTTATTTCTTTATTTTAGATTTTGTAAAGGTCAAAATAAGCATTTCTAAAGAGGGAGAAACATAATTCCTACCTAAAATTAATCCATAAATGGCAGTTTTGATAGATGTGTGAGAGATACAATTACCTAAAACATAAATGTTTATATATTTAAAGATTTGAATGTATGTTTTTAAGAAGTATTTAACATGGATCGGAGAATAGATTAATTTAGAGAACAAAATAGCCTTAAGAGAGTAGAATTACTTGCATATGTTATTCTATAGAATACCCATTCCTAGTTTTTTTCTAATTTGAGTAAACTAATCTTCTTTTAGTGGTTGTGTGAAGATATAAGCTATTTGATATGATCATAGTGATATCTCTTTGTTAAACATGATCACGAATAAAATAATGTCTAATTTTAATATGCTTTATTCTTAAATGTAGAATAGGATTTTTCATTAGATTAATTATACTGGTATTATCACAGCAAATTGAAATGTGATCCATTATGATTCATAATTCTTTAGTTGTTGTTTGATCCAAAGTATTTGGGCTATATAGCTTCTAACAGCAATATATTTTGCTTCTACTATTGATAGCATAATAAAATTTTGCTTTCTACTTGACTAAGGAATTAAGGATTGTCTAAGAAAGTGACATGCCCCTGAGGTACTTTTTTTCTATTCTGCATACAGCGTGATTTATATCAAAATACCCAATTAGATTAAAAGATGTGCCTTTTGGATACCACAGACATAAGTATTGAGTTTTAACCAAGTATTAAAGTATTCTTTTCATAGCAAAGAGATGAGATTCTTTTAGAGCAAATTAGAACCTTGCATATAAACAGATGCTAAAAAAGTATATATGGTCTACTTGCTATTAGGTATAGAAGAGATCTAATTATTCCTCTATACAACTTCTCATCTACATTTTTTTCTTTTTTCATCTTTCTTTATTTTTGTAGTTGGACTTACTAGGTTTTAGCAACTTTTGCATCCTACATGTTGAATCTTTTAAATTGATCTTTAGTATATTTTATTTGATTTATGAAAATAACATTCTTAGATTGTTTGATTTGCAATCCCAAAAAGAAATTTAATTCTTCCATAGAACTCATTTCAAATTATTCCTTCATACTTCCTTCAAATTTTTTATATAAAGAAGAGTCCTGGCACCAAAAATAATATCATCAATATAAATCAAAACTATTAGCATATTAGATTACTTATGTTTAATAAATAATGTAGTGTCAACTTTACCTTTTATGAATCCCTGATTAAGTAAGAAGCTATTTAACATTTCATACCAAGCTTTAGGAGCCTATTGTAATCTTATAAAGCTTTTAAAAGTTTGTAAACATGATCTAGATGTTTAATGTCTTCAAATCTCAGAGGTTGAGAGACATAAATTTCGTCATTTGAAAAACCATTTAGAAAAGCACTTTTTACATCCATTTAGTAAAGTTTAAAGTATTTAAAAGATATAATGGCATATAATATTTTAATAGCTTTTAATCTAACCATAGGAGTAAAGGTTTCATCGAAATATGTACATTTTATTTGATGGTAGCTTTGAGCCACTAATCTAGCCTTACTTCTGGTCATGTTACCTTATTCATCCATTTTATTTCTAAAAGTTGATTTAATTCTAATAACAAAAGCATGTTTAGGTTTAGGGACTAGATTCTATGCTTGATTTCTTTTGAATTGCTTAAGTTCTTTTAGATTGCTAAAATCCAATTTTCATAATTTTGTGATTCAATTACATTCTTTGGTTGTAATTAAGATACAAAGGCAACATTACCACAATATTCCTTTAGTTGTCTTCATATCATTACTTTTGTTAAAAGATCAACCAAGAGATTTTCTTTTGCATGATATTCATGTTATCTTCACTCTTTTAGCAAATTAAGTTATCCTAAAACTCTTTCTTTATTCTAAGATTCTTTATGATCTTATTCTATTGACTTCTCTTTTATTCTTTTGATCGATCTATTGCCTGGCTTTTCTTCTTCATTAACTTATGATTAATTCTGAACTTGCCTTACTTCCTTAATTCCACTATATCTTGTATCATTATAAAAAAGTACCTTTTCTCAAAAGTATATATTAGTAATATCAAATTTACATTAATAGATTCCTTTACTCAAGGTTATCTTATTATTATAATCCCTATATGCTTTGCTATTATGTGAATATCCTAAAAATTATTCCTTTATTAGATTTTGTATCAAATTTGCCAATATTACTTTTATCATTAAATATAAAGCATAGACAACTGAAGGCTTAAAAGTAATTTATATTTGGCTTTCTTTTTGTCTATATTTCATAAGGAGTTTTCTATAAAATAGGTTAGAGATGTGTTATGTTTAGGATATAGCAAGTATAACTTTTGCCCAAAAATATTTAGGTTGATTATTTTTATTCAACATTGTTCTGACAATCTCCTGTAATGTTTTTATTCTTCCATTCTACCACACCATTATGTTTAGGTGTTATAAAAGTTGAAAAGCTATAATGAATACGTGTTTTTTCATAGAATTCTTTCAAGCTTTTATTTTCGAGTTTGCCTCTATGATCACTTCCGATTATTGTGATCTTATATCCCTTCTCATTTTGAATCCTCCTATATAACTTTCTAAAATTTTCAAAAGCATTGTTTTTATAGGCAAGAAAAACAAGTCATGTATATTTAGAGTAATCATCTATAATTACCATCACGTAAGGTTTTCCATTTAAAATTATTGGAATAATTGGTCTAAACAAATCCAAGTGCAAGAGCTCAAAAGGTTTACTCATAGACACATCCTTCTTTAATTTAAAGGACATTCCAATCTACTTGCCTAGTTGACAAGCTTTACACATATATTAGTTGTCAAACTTTATTTTAAGTAAACATCTTACAAGGTCCTTTTTAGATAATTTTTCAATGGTATAGATATTGGCATGGCCAAGTTTTTTGTGCTAGATTTTACTTCTTATCTTGTGTAATCCAATAAAATTCATTGTCTTTTTTTGTCTTGAAAACATTTCCTAATCCATGTCCAGTTAGAATAATATCTCTTGTTCCCATATCTTCTACTATATAGTGATCCATTTCAAAGACCACTCTCATGTTTTTGTCATACATCTGACCGATGCTTAACAAATTATACTTTAATCCTTTTACTCAGTAGACATTTTCAATATTTGAATTTGTAGTTATTAATCCAATTCTAATTATTCATCCTTTACTTTTATTTCCAAATCTAACTTTTTCTACATCCATCATGGTTAAATTTGAAAATTTTGTTTGATCCCATGTCATGTGTTTGGAACAACCACTATCCATATACATTTGTTTAAATTGCTGCTCATCAGACATACCTATAAGAAAAATCAAGTAGATTTAGGTCCTCAATTTGACTTGGATCCTATTGCGTTAGTATTGTTTAAAGATTTTTGTTTATTTTGATGTGTAAATGGACTTTGTTCCTACACTCTTGTCAATAGATGTACTTTCAATAGTCATTCTAGTGGATTCCTTTTAAACCTAATATGTCTTTGCGGCATTGAATTTTTTTTATAATAGCATTATTTGGACATATCCTTTCTTACAACAATCATGTCATTCAGAAGTGGATGCATTCCTAGATGTAAATGAGACAAAGGAAATATAACAATCATAATCATAGTGCACATACTTTGTCTTATGATTTCTTTTATGTCTCTTTTTAGCTCTACTAGTTATGGCAATAGCAAAATGAATTGCTTTCTCGTTTATTTTAGCTTTACTTACAGATTCATCTTTATCTATTATTAAAGTGTGAAACATCACTTGTTTTACTTTAGCTTTATCAATTACTGCAATCTTTTTATTTAACATGCATATGTCATTCTCTTTTTCTTCACAGATCTTTTTGAATTTTCACATTCTTCCATTACTTTATCTTAATAACTTTTTAGATATGCATGTTTTTTTCTTAACATCATTACCTTTCATGCAACTTATTAAAAGCATGTAACTATATTTCTAAGATCATCACAATACGAGTTAGAACCATTGACCTCATTGTTATCACGTTTTGAACTATTAGCTTTAGCATTATTATTTTGTACTTCTTTTTGAATAGCCATCAACCCAATGATGAATGTCAAAATAACCAAAAATAAAATCCTACTTCTTCCTTAACAAAATAAATTGTAAATAGTGATAAGTAAGGTCGATCCATAGAGATTGGTATTTGACTAAATTCTTTGAAAAACTAGGAAAATAGCTATTAAAAATAAATATAGGGGTTTGTAAATTCAAGAAAAATAAAAATTAACAAGATGGCAAATTAAATAAAAATTCAACCAATGAAAATAAACGTCCAGTTAAAGACGCAATTTCAGTTTCAATTTATTAGATTGATCACGGATGCAAAGATAACTCTTTGAATTTCTTTAATAAATCAATTTTGAGCTATTGAAGATGCTTCTACTAGTTATTTCATTTTTAGATCTTTGATTAAAATAGAGACACTCGTAAAGTAATTTCTTTTTAATAACTAAGCTTAACAGCGCTTCTAAAATTACTATTAACAACATTAAGAATAAAGGAACCTAATTTGCATTAATTGGTTTAGCCTTCCTAAAGTATTAATATATTTTTATATTCTCTTAACATAACTCAAATGCCCTATACATTGAATTATGTTAATCCCCACATTATTGATAAATTAAAACAAGTTAAGGATTTAATTCAATAATTAGCTATGATCATTCTAACAATTAGATAACTAGCCATATAATCACAATCACAAGAATAACAATCTAAAAATTAAGCACTAAGAACATACAAATATTAAAAAAAAAAAGGTAAAGAGAGAAGAAAAATTATCTAAATCTTACAATATTGACGAATCGAAATTTTAATTACTCTTTAACTAGAATGAAGGAATTTAATTGCTCATCATTAAAGAGAAAAACATTAAAAGTTTAGAATAACTAAATGTTGTTTTCTACTTCTCCTCCTCTTAAAAGAGTGGTATTCATTCATTTTTATATAGAGGAGGAAATCCCAAATTAGGAAAAAAAAAGTATTCCTCGAAAAGAAAAAAAAAATTCCTAAAATCTAAATTTCTATATAAGAGGCTTGAAAGTATCATAATTTCCTATTTTCTAATACTAAAAAATAGTAAAAACACAATTTAGAAAGAGAGGAATCTATTTCCACTCATAATAAAGCCGCTTGTAATAGTAGATTTGCTTAAAAGTGGTAGTTTAGTCGTTGATGAACTAGTCATGCCCAAAGGTTATTCCACAAGTACTTAGATCTTTAAATTCTATTTTAGTAAAATTTAACTATCTCAATTCTCGAGCAATTGCACCTTCCTATTTCTTCACTTAATTGTTCTTTCTACATATAATTACCGAAATTTTGTAAATTTATGCCAAAATAGCATATTAAGTCTCAAATTAACCATAAAAACACATGGAAATTATGACTATTATGCAACTTGATAAATTTCCCCACACTTATATAGTGTTAATCCTTAAGCACAAATAAAATCCATCAAAAGTTCACCAAAATCATTGTTCCCGTTGTTGTTCATCAATAATTCAAACCAACAAACAACGTTCAACAATTTTCTGAATAATTTCCAACTAGTCTATACAAATTATGATCATTCTAGTTTTCTTTCTTATATATCAAATGCAAAAAGCTTGAATATATTACACCATGTAATTTTAATCCCAAGTATATATTAATCAATGCTCAAGAAAACTTTTGCCAAACTTAGTAAAACACAAATTTCAAACATATTTCATTCAACTTTTTAAGGAAAAGATGAGCACTTTCTTTTTCTCTCTATTTTTTTCCATTTTTTATTTTTATTTAGGTGACCTATATGCATTACCATTTTTCACTCCCCTTATTTAAATATTCTTTTGGCTGTAATAGCCCTTTTGAGGTAAGGACAACCACTTTTTGGTGGTTGCACCAGGTTACTCAGCCTATTACATAATTGTTTTTTATGTCTCACATTATGTATTACCGCACTTATTTAGATGGCATCCTTCAATTCCCTTTTATTTATTCATGAAAATAGGATTTTTTTTATGTTTAATTAAGTTTAAATAAAGCTTTCAATCACATTGACAATGTTAATTAAGCATCCAATTAAATTTCAACCTTGTTACAATCAAGTTAAATAAAGTTTTCAATTGCATTGACAATGTTAATTAAGCATACAATTAAATTTCAACCTTGTTACAATCAAGCTTATGCATTAAAAAAACAAGAAATCAACTAAAATAAGCATCATCTTGTATGGACAAGTGGAAAAAAGTCAATCAAATCATTATATCTAACTCATTAAACCAAATTATCAACTTATGGCAATAAGAACAATAAATTTGGCAAATTCATTAATCACAACTTAAGTGAAAAGGGAAAAAAGTATTCATCAAGTCTCCAAAAACAAATATATGTACCTTAAAAAGAAACTACTCAAAATGAAACAACTAAGCAATATCAAGTCTAAACATATAACAAAAATATAAAAACAACATAGAAAATGGCATCCCTCTTTCCACACTTAAAACCACATTGTCCTTAATGTGCACAAAAAAATTCATCAAGTAATATGTAACACCTTTATACCAATCAATAAGCCGATTCAGGTACATGATGCCACATTATTGATTTTATTAATATTCTTTTATCATATCATTTATATTCTCTAATAGCAATTTGTGTACATAAGAATATTTACTTATTTACATTATAAACACATACTATATATATTCATTTAGTATGTTCACATGGTTTTTATCTATCTAACGTCTCAAAAATCCTAACTTTTATGAATAGTACTTTTCGGGATGAATAATGTTTTTCGAAATTCGAGTCACACTAATTGGACCAACGGAAAGTATTGATAATAAATAATTTTGGACAAAATTTGAAGCTAATCTGAAGTTATTTGGATGGTTTAAAATGCAAAAGAAGATTTTACGGCAATATCCTATGAATAGTGCCATAGGCAAAGCTGAACCGTAAAATAAATTAATTTTTGCTCAAAATAATCTAGGATTGATACAACCTAATGCTTAAAAATTCAGAATAATCCAATGGCATTTGGGTTTTTAAAAAGTAACAGTTGAGGTTAAATTGAAGAAGATAGGCTTTAAAGAGGGATTTTTAAAGAAGGAAATTTCATAGCCATAGGATCATTAACTATTAAATCATGACCACCCTTTCATTTCTTATTTAAATGGTCAAAATAAGTGGTCAAGATCACTATTCATATGAGTTATCATTTTGTCCTTTGCTTCATTATGCCTACACCAATTTAGAGAAGCCAAACTCTATTTTTGGCTTTTATTTCTTCAATCTAACTTCAAATCTCCACTTCCAAGCATTGTTTCAACATGGATTAAGTAGATTTATGATAGATTTAGCTTGATTTCATGGTTTTATTAAGAGAATTTCAAGATTTAAGGTATGGATGAATAGTGATTAATTTTTTATTCAAATTTTTTCTTTCGACTTTGATATTTTTAAGATTATATAGGTGCCTAAGAATATGTATATGTGTTCATTTTATTTTTTGGAGCTATATTTGATTTATTACGGATTTTCTAAATTAAGCCTGTAATTTTAATATCGAGAAAGATAGATTAGGTGGATTAAGAGGGAAAGACAAGGCATAACCTAGCCATCTTGGTGTAAATTGACTTTTTATAAGTGAATCCAATGTAATATGTGCTTGTATGTTCAAAATTAATGGCAAATATGTGGATTTTATGTTATGTAATTAATGTTAAATATGTGTATTTATTATGTTTGGCCATATATGATGTATGGATGATAAATGCATTACGAATTGAATGAATTATGAGTGAGATAAATGATAAATGAGGTGATGCTAGGGAGGTCAAAACATGTAGGATTTAAATATGTATGTGTATGATATAATTAAGTTATGAGAATGGTATGTTAGTAAATTGATATTAGTGGTTAGTATTATAGGTATGTATGATTGAATGAAATGTGTAAATGTTTGATTAAGGATGATTAATGATGATTAATGATGTTCATGGTCGATAAAGCATGCGGCCAAATTGGGTGTTATATGTCTATGTGATGATATAAGTGATTATAGTATGTGGTAGAGCTTTTGGCTTCTATGTACGGTAGCCGAATGTCTCATTTACCTTAATCATATGAAATGAGCTTATATGAGGTGAAATGTGCATTAAGTGTGAGATAATGTATATTACGGTATGCCATTTTCATGAGTGGTTTAGTGGCATAAGTGAGGATTTTGAATGTGGCAATGAAACAAGCATTTGCAATGTTATATATATCATGTTAAATGTTGTTAAGTATATGATCATGTGAGAATACAATTATGAAGTTTTTATGTTGGTTTGGCCGAATGGCCTACTACATCTTTTTATAATTTTTTGGCATTTTATAAGTCTTAAAACATGGTTGGTGTACATATTGAGATGACAAATGCAAAATGCACATGAACTTTGATTATATAAGTAATTATAATAAATGTGTTAATCACATAAGCGAGTTAGATATGTAATGAATTATAGCTAATGATGCCTATGCTTTTAAACAACCTAGGTTAGATAGGTTGATCAATCAACTAGGGAATATAAAGCAGTTGCTAGGTATCTTCGGTTACATTTATCTTGGGTGCCTTCAGGTGCAATTATCTTGGCTATTTGCAGGTATATTTATCTTAGGCCTTTGGACATCGTCTTAGGTTATCAAGCATATTATGATCCCGTTATCCAATTTGGTTCATTGTCTTATAAGTATGGGCATATAATTTAATTAAGTATCAATAAAAAAAAAAGTTAAATTATCGGGTTCATGTTTTGGATGCAATTTTCGTGACATGGGTTATTATATTGTGTTATAATGTTACTTGTGACTATTTTAGCATGTAAAATGCATTGAATTAATTATGTTGAAGTTGTTACAATTTATGTTTGTAATTTATCACCATGATATTAAAGATATAAAGCGCGTGTGCATTGCATGTTGCTTGACATAAAGCATGTATTATGTTAAATTCACCATTAAGCGGAAGCTTAGCATATTGTGTTTATTTTTGCGATGTGTAGGTTAAAAGAATGCATATTAGAGTTAAAGCCTTGATATCACAAGAGATTCAAAAGCTACCATCTATTGGGGTATTTTGATTTTCTTTTTGTATAATTGTAGTGATGTAAATATAATGATACATTCTTATGTAGAAATGAGGGATTGGGCCTAATCTATATTTTAGAATCATGTTTTGTAAAATTTATAACTTTTAAACTTTCTTTAAAAAAGCTTTTATGAAACTACATGCTTATATTGAGTTGTGTTGCAAAGTGTTGCCTTATGATGTTTGATAGAGGGTCAGATGGACCCAGAAGTTGTGGAATGTGTTGAAATATTATAGAAGTGTTGTTTTTGACAGGTTACTATTTGGAATAGTATTCTGGTAAAGTTATTATATTGCCAAATTTTTGACACAATAACCCTATTAGTATGCCTCGTAAAATGTATTTTTAATTATTCATTGTTTTTAAAACTTGAACATAAAAGCATATTGTAATTAAAGAAAAGTTTTAATTTAAATGGGTTTTTTCTATATAATAGTTTAGATATTGGTAAGCATGCCACTCATTTTTTGGGTTCGATGTACAAAACGGGTAGCAGGTGTCACAATATATTTATCCCTTTTTACACTAAACTGTAGCCTCTACATCTCTGATCTTTGTTCCGGTATATGTATGCTTTTTACATAACTATAGTCTTTATCTTTCCTTTTCATATTCAAATACGTGTATACATATACATGATTATCCAAATCCATTCCTAACATATTAATAGATAGGTTTTACTGTCAAACTATAAAGTTTGATTTGTATAAATCTATGTCTAATACTTTTATTAATGTCATATATTTTCATATTATTTTGCTTATAATAATTCTATACAGTTGTCTATGCCAGGATGTAGGATATCCAAACATGACACCCAAGTGTCCCAAATAACAAATATAGAGAAATAGCGCTCTCACTGGATAACAAATATGCACTAAAGTGCAAGAACTAATATGTAACGAAAATGCACTAAAGTGCAAGAACTAATATGTAGTTGCAAACAAATGATCTCTAATTGACTGATCAACCTTTAATAATCATAAGCATTTAGATTATCAAGGCATATAGTGATTATATCTCTTATTAACTTATTAATTTGTAGAGTTATAATGTTTCATGATAATTACTTATTTATCTATTATACAGTACATTTCAATTCAATTATAATCCATATCAGTGTATTTTCATATTTTCAATCGACTATTAAAAACATAAACATACATAAAGAGGATTCGTATATACATATATAAATTCATAAAAATTTATGTTCAATTGCAAATAAGTTTATAACAAATAAATTAGGAAATTGTTTCATATTTCAAATGGCACACACACACGCACACACACACACACACACATATATATATATATATATATATATATATATATATATATAATCTTTATATCTTGCTTGTATATTAATTTTTGTGACATATTC